>JAFFZH010013508.1:0-10549 GCA_018420115.1 Euura saliciscinereae
TTATATTCATTGTATTTTATTTGTTTCACGCTTTTTCAATTGTCTCTTATGTTAAATTCGTAACAAAAGACATGAAAGAAAAAATAATATTGAAAAGTGAAGAACAAAACGATATAAGAGGAAATCGAAAAAGATACGTTATACAAAAGATCCTCGTGTTTATATAATTGGCCTGTGATAAGAAAAATTATACGATCGGTAAAATCAAGAAATTTTCTTATTCGAAAAAGACTGAAATGAGAATCACATAGGTTGCGGTCGAATAAATATACGAATAAACAAACTCTATGAATAATGGCAGCTCCATTTATCGGTTAAACGGAAAATAAAATTGAACAAATAGAAAATTTAACCGAAAAATGAGCTGTCAAAAACTGTAAGACTGGAAAAAAAATTTGCTTTATCGATAAACAGCGGCAAAAAAAAAAAACAGACTTTTTATGATCGACTGAATTCTATACCGGTGGTAAATACCAAAAAAACGTTATAAGAAAAAACACGCGGGATTGATAATTATAATTATAAGAATATACACTTTACACGATAAAAAAAATATACTAACAATAAAATAATCCATGAGAATGTAGCGAAAATTATTTCGACCGCAACTGCAATGTATATCAGACTGAAATTGGACTGAATTCGTCTCATTACTTAATTAGTCGATTTTATATTGGACTGATAATTTATTTTTGACTGATGTTACCAAACTGTTTATTAAAAAAAAATACAAAAATCGCAAAAAAAAATCTATCTTAATCGTTAAGTTAAAATAATGAAGAGCAAAAAAAAAGGGAGCATTAGAAGTAGGTACACCTACTACTGGTACAGAATGGTTAAAAAAAATTCCCTATTTTGAGTTTCTCATAAAATAACAACCCGAGGATCTCGAAAATTGAGTTTTTTTTTTTAACCAAACTGTACATATTAATTATGGTTATATATACCACAATTAATTATAAAAAATAGGTGGCGAATGGGGGGAAAAAATGTTAGTTCAGTTTTTGATAATTATATTAAAGAAATAATGAAAGTAAGAAAAGAATTAAGACCGTACCTTAGAAATAGTTAATCAAATACTTTAATAGTTAAATTCAACAATATCAAATCGTTTTTGTTTATTTAAATACGTAATATTCAAGTACATACATATTTCTTTTTTTCTTATTTCCCACGATATTTAAGCACACAAACAAATGGTCAAGGGTTATATTTAATTACATAATTATATACACACATAAAGCTTTTTCATTATCACATTTTTCAATAAATAAATAAATAAATAGATATATGTAACAGAAGGAAAAAAAAAACAATACTATATACCTACCGATAGGATTTACACTGAAAAAAAAAGCAGAAAATAATGAAAAAAAATATCAATAATAATAATAATACAATAGAATACAATAAAATAATAATAATATTACGCTAAAAAGACTATGAAAAAGAAGAAAGAAAGAAAAAAAAACGATTTTTTAATTACTATATGTACAATATATATTGATTGATTACTGTATCGCACTTCAATCTCTTCACATAAATTACATAAACTAAACTATACATATATACTATAATATCAAAAACAAATTTTTTTTTTAAACAATAACATAAACAAAAACAAAAAGCTTGAGGATAAACATGAAATTCAAAAATATCGAATCGAATATACAGCTGAGGCAAGTTTTCTTATTGAGGAATAAAAAAAAAATTGAAATCTATATATTATGTATATATTGAGCGAAATATATACACAGAAAATATAGGAAAAAAAAATAGTTTGTGTACCTGCAACGCATATATAACTGGGAATGAAACGAAAATGAGGGAAATGAAAAACAAATTTAATCAAATTTATAACAAACAAACAAAAAAATATATATATAAACGGACTGATGACATTATATTATCTGAATAGATTAGAAAATTATATTTTTTTCGATGTTAGGAACAAAAAAAGGAAAAGAAAAGAAATTGGAAAGAAATTGATAATTTTTCTTTTTTCGGTTTATACTTTTCGTATAAATTATATTACTATAAATTTTATCGCTCATCGCGCATGAAAAGAAAGAAAAGAAATTATTTTTATGTATCATACGAATATATAAAAGTTAAAGACGAAAAAAAAAATACAAAACGAGAAAAGTAGAAAAAAAAATACAAAAAATAATAGTTACGTTTATCTCGCTTACTTATTATTTGTTATCTGCCAAGGTGTTCTGGTAATAGTATATATATTTATTGATTATTATTATTATCCTTATTTAAGGCCTATATCAAATGCGTTTTAATATATTTTCATTTTTTATATTATATATACGAAATGTACTATTTGGTTCAATAATTCCGTTGTCTTTCATTTGTTTATTAGATAACCTTATCACATCCTCATCGATATATTTATTATCATTATTATTATTATAGAGAAAAAAAAACCTACTATAACATCAACCTATGATTACTTATAATTATCACAATATTTTTATTTTCATTATTAAATTTCAGCAATAAGGTAAGTTATGCTAATTGTGTAATGATTTAATTGTTAATGCGTTGTTTCTATTGTGACGTCAGCCATAAAATCCTAACAATCTCCGGCCAAAAAAAAAAAAGAAAACCTAGTCCGGAATTTATCGTTATCAATTTTTTCAATATTCAGCGTGTTTAAAATAATTTTTAAGCAACAAAAATCAACGAGAATAACAACCATGAAGATCAATTCTAAAACAGCGAATAATCATCACGATAATTATCAATAATTAAAAAAGTCTTTCCCCAATTTAGGAAATAGTCTTAGATGTTATTCAAATAACATGCTGAATATAGTATAGCGGCAATAATTCATTGCCTTGATTAGAAAAGAAAAAAAAATCAATATATATACATATAAATATTTACCGAGTAATTAATTTATTCAATGTTGCGCCAATTGCAAACGATGATTACGATGATTGCATGCTTTAAGTGTCTCCCAGAATGCTCAGTGTTTCCTTCATCGTTTTCTGTTGGATTCTCATATTATTATAAATTTAAAGTATATACAATGAAAAAGGCGCAGCAGTCGATTGTTTTCGAAAAAAAATTTCATTTACTTTCATTAATTATCTTTTATTTGTTATTATTTTTTTTTTAATATCGTATTTTAGTTGATGTAATACATTTTCATTTCAATATGGATATGATATTATGTTATTTAGTTCAACCCCCCCACCACCCCCCGTGAACCACCTTCTTCCCCCTCTCCACCCCTTAAAAACTGCAGTAAGTTTCTTTTTTACGCTTTAAGTTTAATGAGAAACACCGACTTGAGATATTATGGATAAAGAGCAACTTTTCTAAGGAAATATGAATAGCTCAGTCCGTCTGCGGTGATTATAAAAAATGAAAAGATATCATTACGCTCTCATACAGCAAAAATGGAGAAAAAAAATGAAATTCTAAATGCTTTTTACCTTATTTTAATTAACGAGAAGAAAAACGTGCAGCGGATGAATAGAGATGGTGTTCTCCCCCCCCCCCACAAGCCCCTCTTTTAATTGTTGACATTTAATTCATTACCAACGCGAAAAGTGTTCTCCCCCACCCTTCATTAAAACACAAATGAACATTTTGCCACGGTTTTTTTTTCCAATTTGATATACATTTTTTTTTTTTTTTTTTTTTTTTTATTTAATCATGTAGAGTATTTTCCCTTCCTTATTCATTCATAGGGTGGTACGGTGATTATAATTGTAATACGATCTCAATTATGCAGTATGTATGCTGATTCAGTTTATACTCAAGGATGAGGTGTTTTGTCAATCTGTAAAAAATTCATATTCTGAACATAATATAATTTCATTAATAAATGCAGATCTCGATTCTCATTACATCGCGTTCATTCATTACTCAAAGTCAATTAACAAAAATTGGATCATCACGATTTTTATAAATGAGAAAAAAATAATAATAATAATCAAACCTATTATTATTGTTATTATTATTAAACTTCGGAAAGAATTATTATTTAAATCAGAGCTTCATGTTTATGGAAATATTTGAAAATCGCTTTAAACTGCTTTACCTGTTGTTACAAATTGTCTTATATACAGGTGGTGGTTTTTATTTGAATTATTATTATTTGTTTCAATATATTTTTTCGTCTTTACCCATCCCCTTACACTTATTAATCAAAGTGATTAACTCAAAATTAAAAATGACAGTGAGCTTTGAAATGTGATTACTGTTCGTCAAAAGTGTTTTTTTTTTATATTGCTTAAAATTCGAAAGGGTGGTAAAACGTGGGGTGGGGTCGGTTGAAAGAGTTTACTATGAATATGATTTGAAAAAAAAAAATTAAATATTCTCATGTGTATACGTAAGTTGAGAAATACCTCATCCTGAGAATTTCACCTCTTAAAATAAATGATTAACAATATTTTATCCTCATTTTATGTTTTCTTTATTTCTTTACTGCTTCTTCTTTGCAGTTTGAAAATAGTCAAAATTAGATTCCAGGGTAAAAAATCTACACACATATCCCATTAAAAGAAAATAGTATATATCATGTCAATATACGTGATTAGCCTGCTTCCACCGAAGCTGTAAATTGTATTTTTCATACTACGTCACTATCTTGACAAAAACAGAAAACGACAAAAGATTGACAGTACATTATTAGTTACGTATCAATTCCAAAGGCTGTAGTTCAACTGTTATCCGTTTCAATTAGTTCTTTGCGTATAGTTCAAGATTCAAGAAATCCTACAAACTAAGTACGAAATGATGAGTTCAATTTGCAGGCGGCATGGTGGTCCCGTGGTCCGAGTCCCTGACTGGGCAGCGGGAGATCCGGGTTCGATCCCCGGCCGGGGCAAAGAATTTTTTCTTTCAAAAATGTGCTCAATGTGAATAAGAGAAATGTAAAATGGCTTTGTTTTGACATTAATCGATCTGTATCTTGATTTGTACTGTCCGACAAATGATATAAAGTAATCTTATAGAATGGAAAGTGACACTGTTAACGCTGGAGTTGTATCCAGCTTGTTTATTGATAAAAAAAAAAAAAGAAGAGATGAGAGTCTGAGATATGTGGGTGTAGGGGTAAGTGTGTGGGAGCTGCATGAGGTGCGTTGTTGTGTTTCAGTTCTCGCCTCGATGCCCGGACTGACATTGGTGAATTCGCCGATAGCACCATCGGCTAAGAAGCTGTTCACCTGCCAGCTCTGTAGTAAGGTGCTCTGCAGCAAAGCATCGTTGAAACGTCACGTCGCTGACAAGCACGCCGAACGTCAAGAGGAGTACCGGTGTGTCATCTGCGAGCGGGTATACTGCTCGCGAAACTCCTTGATGACCCATATCTATACCTATCATAAGAGCAGACCCGGCGACATTGACATTAAGTTCTATTGAAGGTTTAGATAAGGTAGGGCCATGACGAAGAAACTTAAAAATTTACAGTTTTTATATTCTATTATGAATTGGGCCCTACAGACGCGTCGTTTTACACTTTTACACCACAAAAAATAATAATAACTATATATTGATGTTGTTGATATGTTATCACTTTCATTTTAGTGATGCGAAAAGTGTGAAACCACGTCTGTTATCGAAAACTACTCTTTCGTTCACTCTTGTATATGATATATATAATACCAAAGCACATATAATATAAAGCTGAAGTAGGAAAACTAGGGTTCTTTACCAGTCACACAAATATTATTATGCTTCAGGTCCCCACTAACCCACCCTTGAACCCCCTGCCTAATTTTATGCGTTTTTCCTGTTACGTATATATACATATATTTTGTCGATTTGTTGGTTTTGTTTCTTTCTATTTATATGGGTAATTTTTTTTTTCAATTTGTTTTCATATAATTTTGTTTATTTATTTATTTATTTAAATTTTTTTATTTTTTGTTGGCTTTCAATGTTCGATGTTGTGTGCATGATCGATGTTTTGCTTATTTATTCAATATAGCTTTTTATTTCAGTATATTGGTATTGGCAGCTCTGCAGAATAATAATCGTTATCATTCGGTATAACATATAAATGAATATAATATGCATATATATTTATACACGCTATCGAATGAACTATGATGAAATATTTTATATATAAATACATCGAGATTAATATTGGAGAAATATTAAATATTTGTTCAAAGCGCATCATTATATTTTCACTTTAGAAAAAAAAAAGAAACAGCAAAATTATCAGCTTTCATTTATTTATTTTTTATATATGTTATATATTGAATTATCAATCAGCGTTTGGCCTTTAGCATCGTTTCGAATGCATGCGGCGATAATTATCTTTTCATAGCCTTTTTTTCGATATACTATCAAATTTTGTTTCTTTGGTCTTCACTTGATTATATAATATATTTTTTTTTCTCGTAAAATTATGCTTCGTTTTCTATATTTATTCTATTTACCTGAATCTATACTATATGCATGCATGCGATAACGTTACTTTTATTATTTTATATGATTTGCTTTCATTTTAGAATCCTGTTTTAGTTGTGCCCTTCTTATTTCTAATCTATCTATTTTATTTTTTAAATCCTGTATTCTCTTTCTATTTTTTAAAATCTTTTTCGATAAATATATGAGAATTCTATTCTCATTATTTTTATGGGCTTCTCGGTATTTTTAAACGCAAAAACTACACACACTTAATCAGCATGAGACTCAAGCCTTTCATAAAGGACATGAAAAAAAAAAAAAAACATGAGATGAATATTGAATCATCGAAAATTAACACCGTTTCGAAAATCAGTTCCAACTATCCATTTCATATCATCAATTCCCGCACTACATTTCACTACGTCTTCATTTTCAATTCGTCATAAATTGGTTTATATTCTTTTAAAATACCGGCATTGTCACTAAAAAAAATGCAAAAAAGAAAAAAAAAACTACAAATCATTGACTAACAATTTTTGGGGTTTAACTATTACTGCTCTCAAAATACTGTCCAATCTAAGGGTTTTCAAATAATTCTATAAATATGATCGGCTATTTACTATTCTTACAATCTAAGCTTATTATGCATGCCATAATAACATACGATGGATTTGAATTGAACTCCTTTACTATACACCGTAAATCGATCGCAATTTTATTCATATGTTTATTCACAGATTTTACCTATTCTCAGTACTCCCTAAGACACTGTTACAAGTCGACGTTTGAGACCCGTGCCACTGTTACCGCATCAACCTGAGTCCTAACCTCTTCGGCTAATGGCGTCGAAACTGTTCAGTGTTACCAAACTAAAATATTGTACTTTCTCTACCTTCACTCGACACACCCATGGCTGTGAAGTAACGGTGTCCTAGGGAGTATTGTGAAATTGTGAAATTAAGATGGTTATTGTTTTTTCTCTTTGCAATTCCACTGCAACTAAGTACCCAATATTTTTTTGAACGGGGTATCAATCTCCCAATAATCTTCAAAATTATAGTTAAAAGAAAAAAAAAACTCTGTTTCGAATAATCTGAAAAAATTGAGACGCAGACATGAGAATTTCTCTCAACATTGGATAATTATTATTTATTTCAGTTTTGTTCGAAAATGAAAAAAAAGTTTATTATTGTCAAATTCGAATCCTTGGTCACTTATCGACGAGAAAAATCTTGAATAATCCAAATCTTTGGGTTCGCTACTCCAGTGAAAAATAATTCTACGATATTCTTTCATTTCTTGAAAAAATACAGAAAAGTTTAAATTCACCTAAAAATTTAGAATATCGAAAATGTCCAACAGGATCAAGAGTGAATGAGTTCAGAGTCTTTCGTTTTTCATTTTCGATCAAAATTCGACAACAAAAATTCCCCAATGTTACTGAATTTCAATTTTCTAGTACAAAATTAAAATAATCTGGGAAGTAAATGTGAGCCGCGTCTACAGCTCCGACGTAATCGATTCGCGCGTAAAAAGAAATCAATTCCTAAATTATTCGATCCTTGACTGACCCACGTAGAAGAAGACTAGAGACGGAAGAACGAACTCGCATGCCACCTAGCGGCGCTGCGCTGCGGCTCTGCGCCAAGCAGCGCCGCCTGGCGGCGCCCACCTCAAGCCACAGGCTTGGATAATGGAACGTTCTCTCGCCTCCAGTCTTCTCGCTCACGTATGAGAAGTGGAAAATGAAACCTGTGATATAATATGAACAATATTTGACGAAATGAATTTGATTTTCAGGTACGGGCAACGGGATGCACACGCCAACCACGCTTCCCTCTGCCGTGTACCGGATGCCACCACCGACTGCGGGTGGTATAAACGAGCCTCAAGAATGTCCTTACTGTCGTCGTACGTTCTCCTGCTACTATTCGCTGAAGCGTCACTTTCAAGACAAACACGAACAGTCCGACACGCTCTACGTTTGCGAATTCTGCAATCGTCGTTATCGCACAAAGAACTCATTGACGACACACAAGAGCCTCCAGCACCGTGGGTCCAGCGGAATGCTCAAAAGACTGCTTAAGACCTCCGCGATAAAAAACGTCCTCGCCCAACACCCCCAGATACCGCAACAGCCGCAATGAAAATGGTGGTACCATCATAATTTCCTGTCGTTCGATCACCGCCACCAGGATCAGCACCGCCAATTGATGTCTGGAAATTATGACAGGGCCACTGGCGACAAATCGCTTAGTTTAACTGCATATCAGAAATAATTATTATTGGTGTCATTCTGTTATTATTATTCTATATAAAAAGGATTTTTTTTTGTTTTTTTTTTTGTTTTTTTTTTAAATCGGAGAATTGACGTCGGAATCACGTGAGCTATAACCGATATTTTTCACAAGATCTGTGAACAAGAAATATCGTTGGCAAAATCAATTGAAAATCCTCCTCGTCCTCTATTATGCACATATCAAAATATTCATCAACGACGGATGATTATCACTGAGCTGACGATATACTTGAGCGGATTTTGTTATCTTGATTATTGGTGATAACTACGTTTATTGTTCTCTGAAAGAAAAAAATCTTTCTAATTATATATTATTACTAATTCTTTTCTGTGAAGACTGCGTATAATCCAAAGAAGAGGGAAAGATCGACTGAGAAATTATATCAAATTATTATTTTTTTTTCCGTTGTTATTTTAAGTTTAATGAGAAAAAAAGTAGGTAAAATAAAAAGTATAAGAGATAATGAAAAAAAAAAAAAAAACGTATCAATTATACTTTTCAAAAGAAAGAAATACTGAAAAACTGAAACTGAAAATGAAACTGAAGCCAATTGATTAGAAAAACATTCCGTAATTATATTATCTGTAATTATTACGTTTAGAAAAAAAAAAATGAAATTAAATAATTTTTAAATTGAAGAGAGTAAAAGAAAAACAAAAATAACTAAAAATATCTTTCAATATGATAATACGAAAATGTAGGGATTAGAATCTTTCTTCAAAGAGAAAGAAAAATGAAAAAAAAAAAACAATCAAATTATATTCTAAGCACAAAGATTAAAAAAAAAGAAAATTATTATTGCTAGAATCAGATAACAGATTTGTGCAAAGTCAATCGCTGATAAAATAGAGAAAAAGTTACGTTGAATAAATACGCCTCTCTCTTGCGCAGTAGAAGTAAAAAAAAACAAAAAACAAATCGAATATATAAAATAGAAAATATTATAAATATTTTCGATTTTATATATATGAATAATTGTTTTTTTTTTTCGTTAATTTTGAGTTCAATAGTTTTATTATTTACGACTAATTTTAACGATAACCGAATACCGATAATAACTTACACAGAAAAAAAGCAGCGAATTATCAAAACTAATTTTTGTTCAAATTCAAATAAAAATAAAATAATGATAATAAAATAAGAAGAAACAAAAGAAAAGAGAAACCAACTTAACTATATAACTCTTAGAAGTGAAATGAGTGTAAAATTAAGAACAAGATAAGAAAATTAAGGAAAAAAAAAAACGTTTAATTGAAGTCAAGTATCTCCTCGCTTTTATGAACATTCAACGATAATATGAAAAAAGCAAAAGAGAGAAAGAGAGATAGAAAATATACCTATACCACAGATTGATAATAAATGGATAACGAATGTAGTGCAAAAAAAATGGTTTTGACACAAAATGAATAATCGTATCAATGATTATTGATTTCTAGCTGATATCAACTCAATGCACGGAAAAAAAAAGAATAACAAACATACAAACAATACTAAAAAAAAAAAAAAAAACAAAAAAAAAAAAGGTTATAAGAAAAAGAGAGCTGGTAAGTAATTCTATAAACAAAGAAGGAATATACACAGCCAGTAACACAGGTATTACGTTAAAATATATTATACGATACGTGTGAAAAAAAAATTCAAACAAGATAAAAGTAAAAGTGAAAAATAAAAAATACAATACACAAGAAATAATTGAATAAATAAATGAATGAATAAATCTATATTATATCTATAAATATACAATTACATATTTATAGTTAAACAAACAAACAAAAACAAAAAATTAATTAGAGATACTACAGTTATTTTGTCTTAGGCCTAAAAAGTAATGAAAACAAAAGAAAAGAAAAAGATAAGAAATT
>JAFFZH010013509.1:0-31782 GCA_018420115.1 Euura saliciscinereae
GACTTTTAGGTTTCGGAGTAAAAAATAAAAATAAAAAATTTGGCGGATACGACCTTCTGCTTTTAACCATGAATATTTTTCATCGAATTTTTCGAAACGACGTCGATTTCGGTTTTTCTTTGCGTTTCACGTGTTTTTACACCGATTTGGAAAAATCATGAAAAATGAAGAAAAAAAAATTGGAGATACGCCCTTCTGCTTTTAGCTCCGAATATTTTTTGTCGAATTTTTCGAAACGACGTCAATTTCGATTTTTCTTTGCGTTTCACGAGTTTTTACACCGATTTGGAAAAATCATGAAAAATGAAAAAAAAAAAAATTGGAGATACGCCCTTCTGCTCTTAACATTCATTTTTTATTTTTCTAACGAATTGTAATGAAAGAACGACGTATCCGCCCAACTTACGGCCCTTTGCACTTACATTTCTCGATCTCGTTATTTCAATTGTTTCAATACGTTTTGATCACTTTTAGAGCGAATGGCGAAAAAAAAAAAAATTATACGCCCTTTTGCCACCAAAATCGTGTTTTTGGCGCTTACGACCTTATGTCATTAGGCACGCGATATAATAAATACCTGCGCTAAAATTGTCTCTTATCTATTCTCACAAAAATTGTGCTACAACATCCTTCGTTCTTCGCGCTTTGTGGTCAAGAAATTTAAAAATTCGCGCCATGCTAAAAGTATGTCGGATTGCCTACAGCCAGGATGTATACCGTCTAACTTGTGACGCGATCATTTTTTGTCTAACTACCGACCACCCGAATATCAATTATCAATTCCTTTTTTTGGCTCATTGTCAAACAACCCGAATTTCTATGAAAATTTTTATAGTCCAAGATTGGCGCCAATATGTGAAGGCGCCCGAGGGCAAAAAGAAAAAAAGTCGCCTACTCAATTCGTTAAATTTTTTTTATTTACCACATTCGTTATAATTGATGAATAAACAAATAAATTCGAACAAATGTTGTTAAAATAAGTGAAGGAAATTTTACCATGAATGCAGTAGCTACGACGAACAACTCTGACAATGACATAGACGAAGGTAACCCGATTATTTGTCAACATAATCCATATACGCGATTATAAATAAACAAAATACTGTCCGCTTTATCCGAGTACAGAAAACGAGAAAGACCAGATATCTTATCTGTTACGTCAACTACCAGTTCTCGGTGACTTGTTCCACCTCCACGGTAAAATCGGCGAGGGTACATTCAGCTCGGTATTTTTAGCGACCCTAAAATCGTCGAAGCATGAAAAAAAATTCGCGGTCAAACACCTAGTGCCCACATGTCATCCGGGAAGGATAGAACGAGAGTTGCAATGCCTGCAGGACATCGGGTGAGTGATCGCGGTTATCCGATAGGTTATAGACACTAAAGTCTCTCTCATATTCGCAGAGGCACGGACTACGTCGTGGGGCTCGATCTGTGCCTCAGAAGAAAAGAGTCCGTCGCCTTCGTCATGCCCTACATGAAGCACGACAGGTTCTCTGTGAGTATAGAGCAAAAAAGCACCCATCGCCTCCTTCGGTAACGATGAAATTATTTCAGGAGTACGTGCACCGCATGGGCGTCAGCGAGACGAGAGATTACATGAAAGCTTTGCTGACGGCGCTGCGAAGGGTACACAAGTTCAATATCATACACAGGGACGTTAAACCCAGTAATTTCCTGTACGATCGTGCCAACAGACGGTGAGTCGATCGCAGTATCGACATTTTAGTGGAAAATGATCAGTTTTTTCTTCAATTTTAGCTACCTTTTGGTCGATTTTGGATTGGCTCAGGTTTACACTTGCGAAAATAAGACCAACGGACAGTCTGAAAACTCCGGTCAGTCGAGCAAACGGAAACGGGGGAGTGGGGTGAGATATTTTCATCATCTTTGATCCGCTGCAGGGCTCCGATTCGTCTTCTAATATTTTATTTCGTGTTATTTTATAGAGCAATAATGCCAGTTCTACAAGACGAGCGGACCTGTGTTGCGTCTGCTTTGGAAAGCCTAAAGTATGCAGCATCTGTTTGGCTAAGACCGTGCCGACTGCTCCGCGGGCTGGTACCCCGGGATTTAGAGCACCGGAAGTGCTTTTGAAATACCCTTCTCAAACTTCGGGTAAAGACTCTTGGCCGGCTTTTGATGAACTTTGATTTTCTTCGAAGATTATTGAAGACGAACAATTTTAATTTTCAGCTATCGACATTTGGGCTAGCGGAGTCATAATGTTGTGCATATTGAGCGGCAGTCACCCATTTTTTCGTTCCCCAGACGATTGTACCGCTCTTGCTGAAATAACGTCGGTATTTGGTTCTACCAAAATGCAGCAATGCGCTAGTAAATTGGGTACTTTTGATTCGATTTTTATTTATTCTTCGCAATTTGATTAATTCTACAAGTTTTATTTATGTTATTTTATTTTACGCAGGCAGAAAACTTACCTTTAGTGAAAACATACCCGGAATTGACATTAGATTACTTTGCCAAAAATTACAAAAGAGGAATAGCCTTCGTCGGGACGAGGGAGCCAACACCAGTGGTCATAGTCTGGCCAAGGTATACAGCTTTTTGTTATTTTCATTTATTCGAATTTATTTTTGAATTATTGTTTACTTTGTATCATTAACACGATTGTTCTGAAAAAACAATTCAAGGACAAACTCGGTACTGCTTATCCAGTGGAAGCCTATGATTTGTTAATTCGACTGCTTGACCCAGATCACACTACAAGAATCACTGCCGAAGATGCTATCAATCACACTTTTCTAGCCGATTAGAACTATGATTAATATTTATTTTTAATAATTCAACTCCTAGGTTTTGTATTAGCTTTCGAATCACCGAGTGCCTTGAATTTTGTTACGTTATCAACGGCAGGGACAGACTAACGAAAATATTTACTCCAGTGGTCTGAATATTATAGTACGACGATAATGATTACCGCTTTAACGATCCGCAAAGTGTTTGTCGATCACAACATGTGCCTTCTAAAATAGTTAGGATTTTTAAATTAAATACTATAATTTATAGAATATATTTTTTATACACACATTGTAATATATTCTCACCCCGTGTCGCGTGGATGAATTAAAATAGTAGATATTTAGGTGTACTTCAGGAAATTATTAAAAACTCTTAATATATTACTCAGATATTTATGTAATTAAGATTTCGGTATCCATGTCACATATGAGATACGATTCTAGTGAATAGTTTATTTTGAAATTCAACAGTGATTTCAGAATAGGTGCTACCAGTGACTAGTAATAATTCTAGGTGTCATATCAAAATTATGTTGGAATAACTTTTTCCTAAAACAAACAATTGGGGTGCAAACATTTTTTCCTCAAGTTTCCGATTCGGGTTCTCACACAAAGAAATCAAAAGGGTGAGAGCCCTGGAATGTAAAAGATTGGATCGGTAAAATTTTTTTTTTTTGGGGGGGTGAGAATTCAAATGGCAAACTTAAGGTCAAAATGTTGGTATAATTCCCAAGAAAACACAATACATGTAAGAGGTATAAATATATTTTATTGAAAATGTAATGCGATAATGTACATATTGTAAAATCCATAAATATCTATCGAATCGGAGTATGAATGATGATTTCGTCAATTTATGTGAAAACAAAAAGTGAATTAATACTGTCTAACAATACACAAGTAGTTTAACTACATTGGTATAAAATAAAAAGTTCGCAACTTGCAATCTTGTCGATGAAAAAAAAAACATGTTTCAATAGGATATAAAATTATTGCCAAATGCACAATACCATAACTTACATAACTAATGTTAGATTATTAAATATTCTCGATGTCTGATACAGGAAAATTTCGAATCTGTCTCTTATTCTTTGGTTCAACACCCAGGTCTTTTAAAAGTGAGTAGAAAAAAAAACAGGACCGAGGAATATCAAACAATTTTCCAATCACGCAACAATAATATTTCATAACAATTCGTAGTGTCTTTAATAAATAGTAACAACTTGTAATTCTTGTTGATTAAGTACGGACGGTTTTTCCGAATGATAAAAAAACTGTATCAAATGACAATAATCAATTTTCAGCTGCTAAAAATCGATTACTCTACAGGCTCTGATTCCGGAGCATCCAAATCGATATTACTGACTCCTCGAAGGTCCTCCTCGTTCTTTTTAATCAAATCCCATTTGGCGGCGGCGTTCAATGCAGCGGAAGCTAATTCCCTGATCTTGCTGTCCTCAACGGCTTCAGTCTTTGTCAACGCCATTAAAATCTCCATGACGTCAGTTTCGATTAATTTTGCCGCAACTTCTTTCGTGCTCGATATCATGTTGAGCACAACCACCACTCCTCTGTGTTGAACATTCTTGTTCGGATTTGCTAACAGGAAGTGAACGGACTCTAGCCAATTTTTCGAGTCGAATATTTTTTCGCACGCCTTTGTGCTGTTGGCTGTTAGCATAGCGAGAGCCCCAGCAGCTGCCATTGCCGTCTCCTCGTCCTCGTCTTGTGACAAAATTACCAAATATTTAATCCTGTCGTTATCGCCTTCGTAATATTTGATAATCTCCGGAGACATCATGAGATTAGTAAGAACTTGAGTAGCTGCTCTGGTCAGCATTAGGTGATCTTCGTACGCGTATGTCTCAATCTTCTGGAAGCCCCCCTCTTTAAATATTCTACATCTCACATTCTCGCTGACTCCGGCAAGATTGCAAAGCGCCATTAGCGACTCAAAATTCTCCAAGGCGGAACATTCTGGGTCTAGAAGCGCGATGAAAGGTCTGATCACCTCCATTATCCTCTGTCCGGGAAAGGCTACTTCCGGATTCATCGTTATCCCGATTCTAGCCAGGGCCTGAGCCGCCTGTTTCTTCCCTTTGGGAGTGCCCTCCAGTGCCATAGGCAACAGAGCCTTGGCGCCTCCTTGCTGCACGACGATTCCTCTCAAATCAGGCTGGCTGCAAATGGCATTGAACACTCTGGCGATCAATTCCTTGCTGTTATGGCTTTCGGTTTTAGATAGGCTGACCAGCGCAGTGGTGACTCCTTCCTTTGCCAGTATGGCTAATCTCTTATTGACGAAATCCTCGTCGTCTAGTTCGTGGTCTTCGGGGATATGGTGTTTAGCGAATTTCGCAAGTTCCACCATCTCTGGTATAATTTCCTGCTTGTCGTACGCGTTGCAGAGATTAACGAGCGTCGTAACAACGCCGTAGACAACGGACTGATCTCCGGTTCTTGCCAGTTCTATCATAGCTTTGATAGCAGCCTTGTCGTCGACCAATTTCTCCTTGACTTCCGCGTCGAATGTGAGGTAGGAGAGTCCCTCAACGGCCCATTTTCTCATGTCCTTCTCCTTGGCTGGATTGATCAAAAACCTCCTGCAAGCTTCTGCCAGCTTTTTTGTCGACCCTTCGGCAAACGGTCTGATCGTCGCGTCCGAACCCCCGGAACTTCCCAGCTTGCAGAGACCGACCAGTGCTCTAACTTTGATCGAATCTTCCTTGGAGGTGTAAAGCTTCTTCAGTATGTTCACACCCTGGTTGATGATCGCGACGGCTTTATCCTTCTTGGAAGCAGCTGCTATGATGCATTCGCAGGCCACTTTCTGCTGGAGAATATCATCCGTCCCAGCCATGACGAGAATCATCTCCATGATTCCCTCCTTTGCTATTACAGTATTACCGACGTCAAGCGGACCGAGGAGAAGACTGGTAATAGCGACGACGACCCTCACTTTCGACTCTATGTCCGGAGTGATGAGCTTCTCCTTGATGAACTCGTCTATGGCGTTCATGAACTTTTCTTTTAGAGCGTCGTAATACATGTTCTCATAAATTCTAGCCAGACAAACGGAGGTGATCGTCCGAGAAGAGGGGGTGATATCCATCGCCGATTCGTACTTGTATTCTTCAAGTTCGCTGGCGACTTCCATGAGCCTCTGCAAACCCCGTATTTCGACCAGTTGTTCAGCCCACTCGAGAGCGTTGTAGTGAATATTTCTCATGATCAATTCAATGATCGCGTCTCTTGCCAGACCGCTGATAGTTCTGTTGGTGATGCTGTACACGAGGCAAGTGAGTAGCGTGTCTATCTCCTTCTTGTACTTCTTGCAGAGTTCTTTGTCGGGTTTGGTCTCAGGCTTGTTGTCCATCCCGCTGAAGCTGTTCAGGATTGTCTGCATGCAGTGTTGGGCCGCGTTCACCCGCTCTTCTCTCTTGCTGTTTATCATCTCCAGGAACCAGGGGATCCCGACTTCCTGCAGCACCGATTTAGTCCGTTCCACATTGTCCTTGCAGAGCTCAGCTATTATCCTTATCCCAGCCACGTTTATCTCCTCGCTCTTCTCAACCTTCAGTAACTTGCATATCCTCGTTACAACGCCCTCTCTGAACATAGCTTCCGCACCAGCCTTCTCCCTCGACAAAACTAGCAGGTTGTTCATCGAAGTTTCTCTGTGTTCTTTGTCCGTTGTCAGGTCAAAGGCCAGCTTGAACATCTGCGATACTTTGGTTTGTGTCTGAGAATTGATCTTCAATCTTTCCTGAACGATTTCATGGAGTCTCGCCAGGATAGGCTGAACCGGTTTGTTGGTCGGGTCGACGGTTATCACGCTCCTCGCGTCCCTGTAAGCCTCTTCGTAACGTTGTAGCGCGTCTAGGGCCTGACATCTTCGGAAAAGGGCTTTGGGATCGTTGGGTGTTATTTCCAAGGCTTTGTCGCAGTCGTTGATCGCCTTCTGGTATTCCTTCAGTTTGAGATAGACAGCGGCTCGATTTTTGTGGCAGACACTTTTCTCGGTCGAACTTGGATCGGCGATTGACAGAGCGGTGGAATAACAGCTTTCGGCTGCTTCCCATTTTTCGTTTTTGAACGCCTCGTTTCCTTTTTCTTTCCACTGATGAGACGTAAGCTCCGTTTTAGTCATGGTTTGGTTTTTGCAACTTTCAATCACACGGTGTATTATCGGATGAGTCAACGTTCAACACTTGACGGTTTATTATCAATTGAACTCTAGATTGATGCTCTGATTCACTTATAAAGGCGAGAGATTAAGAAATTTCTGGACCGGTTTACCGAGCTGCATGCTTCTAATTCTATTTTAAGAATCCTGCCTTCTACCTTCTCGAAAGAACTCGATTCAACCAAAATAACATACTATACTTCTTCGAGCTTAAAATAGGTTAGGCCCGCTTAAACATTGACAACCAACTCTAGAGACACTCAACGAGATGTTTCGAGATGTTTATCGAACTTTAGACGTGGAGTATAAACGGCAGGAAGGCGCGCAGCTACATGTGATTTTTAATTTGGCAATTGGCACCGGAGTAGTTTTTTAACGTTGCCGCTAGAAGCAATAGCGGCGCTGACTCCTACGGCGACATTCTCGCGCGTATAAACTATAAACACGCTGCGTATTGAGAAGCCCAATCACCGATGGTGGCGCGTCGATCGCGGTAGTCACGTGGTTTGAAAGCAGTCTCTACAGCCGACTGCTGGTGCATGTAGCCCGTTTTTAAACATTGATAACTGTTTTTTTGTACGAATCAAACATATTTACGCGTTTCCAAAGACGCATATTGGCATTCAAGCACAGCTGTGACATTGTAACGTGATTATAGGAGGGAATCCTTGTTGTTTAGAGCCTTTTTTTCGCAATAACTTACGAAATATTACGCGAATTTGACACCAAAAATAGACAGGATGCACAATTTTTTTACGCCAAAAAAGTAAAAAAACTTACCGATAGAAGAACAACTTACTTGTGAGCTACATACCTAAATGAGTAAAAGATCTACTGAAATGAAATAATACTCTGCTGAATACACGTGCCCGGATTTGGCAAGATTTATGCATCACATGATTAGCATGTATGAGGGTCCTTATTCGTCAAACTCGGCGTAGATGGCGCCAATGTTCTTGAATATTTTGCGAGCGCAAAATCAAATTATCAAAAATGTCAAATAATTATCGCGACATTAAATACAACAAGTGAACACTTTTTCAATGGAAAAATCAATTGAGAAAACGTAGTGTGTATCTAACAATATTATTTATTGGGCACATGCACGGATCGAGACGTACGACAGGTTGCAATAAAGTGAGGTTATGTTGTTCGGTTATACGAGGGCAATATTTTTGCAACAATAAAATTATATTTACGTTTTTCATGATTCAGCCATGCGTAAATGGTCTGTTGCGAAACGAAATGAACGATTTAATAAATAATCCATTCGAGTAAATGTGTAAATTATATTTAAGAATTAATTTTTCCCGCCTCTTTGGAACCAGTAGCAGTGCTGCCCTCAACTCTGCGTCTCTGCAAGGGTCCCAGTATCTAGTCTCCATAGGTCCCAGTGAGGACCCTCATTCCGGTGAAATCAATGGAAACATTCGAACAGGTAATTTGATGTTCGAGATAGAATTCGTAGAATCCAACAAAGAAAACGAAAATGGGAGAGATTAACTGAAACTAATGACATACAATACCAGCAGTTTTTATTTTTGTCTACTATGTATAATAGCTTGTGCAGATTATATATACTATTGTATGATATTTCATGGAAATCACATTCATCTGAATATCTGCACGGGACTCTTCAAATACAGTTTTCACGCTTTTTAGGCGCAGAGTCAGGTGATGTGAGAATAGAATCGTCTTTCATTCCTAACTGCGTTAAAAAAAATGACATATGACTGTGACACTCATATGCGAGTGACGGATTATTCTTCCAGTACATGTTTACACAAGTTTGAAACTCTGTTCTGGGATTCTGTCAAGATCCTAGCTTCCTTTGCTATCTACCGTATTGTACAATTATACTATAACACCAAATCGAGATTCAATTATTAAATTGATTTTTCACCCAGTTAATGAAACGAGTCCATTTCTTCGGGCACGCGTCAACTTCGTTGACAATTTTACGATAGCTGTTCCACAAGCTCTTGGAATTCAGACATACCGTTCCACCTCCTCGCGTCAATTGACCTGCCTGGAAACCAAAAGATCCACATCACATCGATAAATTTCCGATTCGAGTTCAACATTGAAGATAATCAAGTAGCACACTCACAGCTCTATTAATGTCGCCGATACATATCCAATTGCGGTGTCTACGACCACTTTTTGCCACGGCCCATTTTGAGTGATCACGAGAGGAGTGAAAGACCACAT
This sequence comes from Euura saliciscinereae, assembly GCA_018420115.1. Taxonomy (NCBI): domain Eukaryota; kingdom Metazoa; phylum Arthropoda; class Insecta; order Hymenoptera; family Tenthredinidae; genus Euura; species Euura saliciscinereae. The sequence continues at coordinate 9,160 of JAFFZH010013509.1, forward strand.
TTGCCACCTCTAAATTGATAGAATTCACGTTCATGACCCTGTAAAAGGATATCAGTATGAATAACGCAAAGTAATATCACCTGACAGAATGAGAACTGTAGGTTTATGAAGATAATGGGTGGACTTTCTGTGAGCCACTGCAGTCTGATGGTAGTCTTCCTGCACCATTCAACCATGTTTCAGCTAGAAGATTTGCCCTAAGTGTCGGTGCCACAAAGTCATCGTAGAGATCTGTACATGAAGAAATTGGAATTTTTAATAGCCAGTTCAACCAGTTGTTCATAATACAAGTAGCCCTAACAAAGTTATGTTATACCTTTATCCCACTTGTCGCTTTTGGCAAAAGACAAAAATTCCACTCCACCCAAAGATTTGATAGGAGTTTTGTGATAGAAGGGAGCATTCTTGACACGTATTTTATTGGCAGCTTTAGTCAAATTTGGATACTGCTCCGCAAGCATTCTTGGAAGATTGTTCTTATACGGTATAATTTGATTGTACCTAAGTTGAGTTCCGATAAGATCCAATTGATCTTTATCAACTGATATGCATAGAAAACTCTGTCCATAAAGTTTCCCAGTGCTGGGATAGCTGTATTCTGTATCTGTAAGTGATTCCAAATGCACAGATCTCCCGCTTCGAGTTCTGGCTGGAGGGTTTGTTCCGTGTTCGGGTGATCCAGGAAAGCCTGGAACGCTATGGATCAACCAAAATCCTTGCTGCGAATCAGCCATCACCGCACCTTTAGTGTGACCGTAGTTCCCTTCAGCATTTTTATTGGGTGCTTTATCGTTATACAGAGTCCAAAGGATTGAAGCGTTCTGATTTTTGGAAAGATAAACATTTCCTAATTATGTAATTTTCCAAATCTTATTTACATAGCGTTGTGGACATTACATGAAAGGATGTTGTTTTAGACTGGTTTAACACTTACATTTATGTACAAAGGCGCCAGAGTGTTTCCAGGAATTGAGGTTGTCGAACCGATCGACTTTCTGGATACGTTCCATCCATTCTTTACTGTGTTGCTTGTCATATAGGCATATGCTTCTCCCCGCCTTATCAGAGGATTGCTACTCTTGTATATCTTAGGAATCTTGTACAAGACAAACCTGAAATTTGTAGACATGGATTTGTGTATGAATGAAAGATCGATATCGCGTGTCTAATGGGATAAGGACGTAAGCGCCAGTATACGACTTTTGGCTGTTCGTAACGGCAGAAGGTCATATACCTATATATTTTTTCTCGTTCGAAGATTCGTTCATAAACGTTCAAATTCAATATTGGGTCAATTAAAAGCAGAAGGTCGTAACCACAATTTTTTTTTCTAATGGGCGCTTACGTCCTTCTGCTTTTACGTCGGTTTTTTTTTTCTATGAATTTTCGAAACCTTGTCGATTTCGATTTTTCTTTGCGTTTCCCGAGTTTTTACAGCTATTTGAAAAAATCATGAAAAATGAAAAAAAAAATATCGCGCTTACGACCTTCTGCTCTTAACTACCAATATTTTTTATCGAATTTTTTTTAAACGGTCGTTCTTTCGATTTATCTTTGTGTTTTACGAGTTTTTACAACTATTCGGAAAAATCATTAAAAATCATGAAAAAAAATAATACGACGTTTTGCCTTTACGTTGTTTTTTAATTTTCCTTGAAAATTGTAATGCAAGACCGACGTATCCGCCAAACTTACGACCTTTTGCACTTACATTTTTCGATCTCGCAATTTCATTTGATCTATACGTTTTGACCGTTTTCAAAGCGAATGACGTGAAAAAAAAATTATACTACCTTTTGCCACCAAAATCGCGTTTTTGGCGCTTACGACCTTATGCCATTAGACACGCGATATCTCAAGAGAATAAACATGAAAAAGATTTATCTCCGAAGATAAGGTAATTAAAAGATCCTTGTCGAAGGTCGCTGAATAATGACACGTAAATTGTCGAATTGAGGAAGAAAAGAAAACAATAAAGCTGATATCCCGGGGCGTATTAGAATCTGGAGTATATATTGTTGAATGTAACCAACATTCATAAAGTTCGATGTTGCGATTTAGAGAAAATATTTGTTTAGAAATGTATAGGATAATGGTAGTGCGTCACTTACCAGTCTACTGGTTCATTCTCCTCGTCTCTACATTGCAATTGCGTCTGAACCCCTATTAAAAATGAATTAACTACGACAATGGCCAGGACAAAATACCGTGTATTGGCCATATCCGCTATTTTCGTGTAATTTAAAAAAAAATCGTCCACCTGCAGAGACTGACCTTCGTCTCATCCAAGCTGCGAACTACGACTACTATCAAGAGACTCGGTATAGAGTCTCGTGCCAAGTACATTAAAAAGAAATTTTATGCGCGAAACTCAACGGCTCTATATACCCGAGCCACAACTGTTTCGGCCGAACGGCGATTTCTAAGTCGTGTTTATAAGAGTACGTTGGCACTTACCGTGGCTTATGCCATTCACGGAAGAAGCCATTAAGGAAAAAGAAGAAGAAGAAGAAGTCGTGTTTATTCCGACTTCGCAGCAAATATCGCTTTTCGTATGCAAGGTTTTGAATCTGGACTCGAAAAGCTCTCATTTGAGCCCAATTTGGACGTAATCAGTTAACTTCGGCACAGCGAGGGAAACCCGGCCTTGCTCCGAGCGTTCTTCTGTCGCACCGCTCGTGCCATAGCGAATGCAACGCTGGTTTTTCAGCAAAATCATTTGGTTTTCAACACAGCATTATTATTAAACGCATGTGGCACTGCCAGCCAGTATTGTTCGTAAATGAGTTTCGAGCCGTCTGATTATATGAACCCAAATTGTTTTATTTTTCCTCGATCCTTTCAACGGGGGAAAAAAATACTTTCTGCGTATGAACACTAAGAAATTGTTGTTAGAGACTACCATGAATAATTTTTTAGCCACGTGAATCCGTAATAATGCATTCGTCAATTTTTCTTTCGTGTCCTTTTCACGTTTTTTTTTTTTATAATCGTGATGGGAATGTTTTTCGAGTACTCCTTCGTTTCTATCGTAGAGTCACCGAAAGCTTCCAAACATTGAAGGTGATGGAATGGAAACATGAAGAATAAATGAGTCAAAAATGTATTGTTATGTGTATAAGTTTGTCCGCAATTCTCGTTGCTCGCACGGCAGCAGCGGCTTGGACAGCGCGTATAACGAGTTAACAAAGGGATCAGTCATCAATTTATTTGTGTAATAAAAAATGAGCCATTTCCTGGATAACGGACACTTCTCAATGCCGGATAAGACATCCGGTCCCAAAGATATCCACTATTGGGAAATTTCACTGTAATACATTTTAAAAACGTCCGAACTATTTTTGGATGAGATGAACCGGTATTAACACATTTTCTTTTCAGGTGCACACGTAGGAACATTTTTTTACATGAAAATTTATTTCTTAGTGTTCATACGCAGAAAGTATTTTTTTCCCCGTTGAAAGGATCGAGAAAAAATAAAACAATTTGGGTTCATATAATCAGATGGCTCGAAACTCATTTACGAACAATACTGGCTGGCAGTGCCACATGCGTTTAATAATAATGCTGTGTTGAAAACCAAATGATTTTGCTGAAAAACCAGCGTTGCATTCGCCATGACACGAGCGGTGCGACAGAAGAACGCTCGGAGCAATAGAAACATTTTTGAAGGTCGAGTTTTGTCGAAGACGAATTTTTGTTGGTAGGTATGTTTGGAGAAATATTTTTTGTTAAAGGCAAATTTTTCTTCATAGATTTTTTGTAGGTAGATCACATTTATGTACTTGGCGAAAGCTAGGTTTTTGCACCAGATAAGATCTATTGAAATGAAATAACACTGCTCAATACACGTGCCCGGATCCCAGTAAACTAAAAAGAATTGGAAATGAATTGAAAATGATTCATCGCCCCATCTTCCGATCCCGTTTTGCCCAGAACTCGAATTGGGTATCGCACGTTTCTATTCTCGAATCCTTCCGAATTCTGTTCATCGAATTCATTCGCGTCTCATATAATCGAAAGAATGCGTCAATTTGTTTCAATTCGCAAATCGGAATTGAATACAAGACCTTGTTTATTTTCATAAACTGTCCACAGTTACGCTAGGTTATGAATTCCGATGAATTCCGAACCGGGAATTCGTCATAGAGGGTTCGCGAACCGAATGAATGCGACTAGGGAGTGAGCACGATCCGATTCGTCTTAATTCTGTTCTGGAAATTTAATGGGAAACATTTTAATTCGCGTGAATCAGTTCTTGATGTGAATTCGAAATAATTCCAATCGAAAAATACACCTTCCGTAATTTCTATCCAAAGGAATTTCAGCGCACGAGTACAATAGATTAATGTGTTTGAATTCGTAAATAAGAATTACATAGACATGATTCGTATTTGTCTAATATTTTGATGGCCAGAAAAATGGAATAGTCAAATTAGTTGTCATGCGCAGTTCCTGACTTTTGTTGCGCGGTACGAAGTGTACGAAATGCACATCTCAGAGCTGCCACACAAGAGTATTAAACGGCAGGTTGATGTGGAGGTCGAAGTGTAGACATAATTAAAGGATGAGAAGAAGAAGAAGAAGAGGTCGAAGTGTGGACCCTAACTGGCGTCAAAGTGACTCTTCATGCCTTTGCCGGAAAAAATATCGTATGGGGCGCGCCCGTGAAGTAACCGTTCGGCGAGGTTATGTTTCCAGTACTCTCCGTTGGTTTTACCTTATAGGCTCGCCTTCGGCTCGCCAGGTAAAACCTCGAACGAAAAACATAACCTCGCCCGAAAACAGTTATACATTTGTCATTCGAGATTCCGAATGGTATTCTAATTCTGGGATGCAATGGAATTGAATCGCTCAATTCTTTCTAATTCGTTCTAATCCGTATTTAATGGAGGTTAATTTCTCTTCCAATTCGAAATGTAACGTAAATATACGAGAGTCATATTTGGAATTCAAACGAATAGACTTTGATTGTAACCTTATACGTAATAATTACAATACTGGAATAGAAAAACGGGATTCATAGGAATTGAAAATGTTCAATTCTTTCCAATTCTTTTTAGTTTACTGGGATTTGGCAAGATTTATGCATCACATATGATTAGCATGTATTCCGGTGAAATCAATGGAAACATTCCAACAGGTAATTTGATGTTCGAGATAGAATTCGTAGAATATATCCGACAAAGAAAACGAAAATGCGAGAGAAAAATTGAAACCAATTACATATAGTACCAGCAGTTTTTATTTTTGTCTACTATAACAGCTTGTGCAGATTATGCTATTGTATGATATTTCATGGAAGTCACATTTATCTGAATAGCTGCACGGGACTCTTCAAACACAGGTTTCACGCTTTTTAGGCGGAGAGTCAGGTGATGTGAGAGTAGAATCGTCTTTCATTCCTAACCGCGTCAAAAAAAAAAAAAAAAAAAATTACATCTGACTGTGATACTCATAAGAGTCACGGATTATTCTTCTAGTACATGTTTACACAAGTTTGAAACTCTGTTCTGGGATTCTGTCAAGATCCCAGCTTCCTTTGTTATCTACCGTATTGTACAATTATACTATACACCAAATCGAGATTCAATTATTAATAGTATATTATGCACTTAGGGTCGAAAACAACGTTTGCCCTGTGTTGCATACGATACTTTATACACCGAAGGGAAATATGTAAAGCAGTTTTCCCTGCTGGAGCAGGGCAATAAACGGCCGTTTATATCCCTGAGGTATATAAATTACGTTAATCACATTATTCTTGCTAGTCGTGAATATTACTGTACTAGATTTTTCAGCCAGTTAACGAAACGAGTCCATATCTTCGGGCATGGTTCAACTTCGTTGACAATTTTGCGATAGCTGTTCCACAAGCTCTTGGAATTCAGACATACCGTTCCACCTCCTCGCCTCAATTGACCTGTCTGGAAACCAAAAGATCCACATCACATCGATAAATTTCCGATTCGAGTTCAACATTCAAGATATTGTCAAGTAGCACACTCACAGCTCTATTAATGTCACCGATACATATCCAATTGCGGTGTTTATGACCACTTTTTGCCACGGCCCATTTTGAGTGATCACGAGAGGAGTCAAAGACCACATTTGCCACCTCTAAATTGATAGAATTCACGTTCATGACCCTGTAAAAGTATATCAGTATGAATAACGCAAAGTAATATCACCGGACAGACTGAGAACTGTAGGTTTATGAACAAAAATGGGTGAACTTGCTGTGAGCCACTGCAGTCTGATGGTAGTCTTCCTGCACCATTCAGCCATGTTTCAGCGAGAAGATCTGTCCCAAGTTGCGGTGCCACAAAGTCATCGTAGAGATCTGTACATGAAGAAATTGGGATTTTTAATAGCCAGTTCAACCAGTTGTTCATAATACAAGTAGCCCTAACAGAGTTATGTTATACCTTTATTCCACTTGTCGCTTTTGGCAAAAGACAAAAATTCGACTCCACCCAAAGATTTGATAGGAGTTTTGTGATAGAAGGGAGCGTTCTTGACACGTATTTTATTGGCAGCTTTAGTCAAATTTGGATACTGCTCCGCAAGCATTCTTGGAAGATTGTTCTTATACGGTATAATTTGATTGTACCTAAGTTGAGTTCCGATAAGATCTAATTGATCTTTATCAACTGATATGCATAGAAAACTCTGTCCATAAAGTTTCCCAGTGCTGGGATAGCTGTATTCTGTATCTGTAAGTGATTCCAAATGCACAGATCTCTCGCTTCGAGCTCTGGTTGGAGGGTCTGTTCCGTGTTCGGGTGATCCAGGAAAGCCTGGAACGCTATGAACCAACCAAAATCCTTGCTGCGAATCAGCCATCACCGCACCTTTAGTGTGACCGTAGTTCCCTTCAGCAGTTTCATTGGGTGCTCTATCGTTATACAGAGTCCACAGGATTGAAGCGTTCTGGTTTTTGGAAAGATTAAAATTTCTTAATTATATCATTTTCCAAATCTCATTTACATTGCGTGTTGACATTACATGAAAGGATGTTGTTTTAGACTGGTTTGATACTTACATTTATGTACAAAGGTGCCAGAGTGTTTCCAGGAATTGAGGTTGTCGAACCGATCGACTTTCCGGATACTTTCCATCCATTGTTTACTGTGTTGCTTGTCATATAGGCATATGCTTCTCCCTGCCTTATCAGAGGATTGCTAGTCTCGTATATCTTAGGAATCTTGTATAAGACAAACCTGAAATTTATAGACATGGATTTATGTATGACTCAAAGATCAATATCTCAAGAGAATAAACATGAAAAAGATTTTTTGGTAATTTAAATCCGATAATCTCAGATAATATTTACATATTTCGCAGTAAATGAATACTTCACTGATTATTTTGGTTATTGACTAGTAATTATTTATCGTCGAATATTCATGTTGACTGAAGATTCATCCCTAGTGAATAGTCATGTACTCTGTTATCCACGAATTGCGTATTTCTAATTTCAATTTCGCGCCATGAGAGCGTGCGCGGTATGACGGTGATGCGCGCGCAGCTGGCGTTCCTTTGATACGCGGTGTATGCACTATGCGTGTGGTCTGCGTATAAGCTTCGCGTAGCTGCTACAGCTTTATTGTTTATCTCCGAAGATAAGGTAATTGAAAGATCCTTGTCAAAGGTCGCTGAGTAATGACACGTAAATTGTCGAATTGAGGAAGAAGAAAAAAACAATCAAGCTGATATTTCAGGGGGAAATAAAATCTGAAGTATATATCGTTGAATATAACCAACATTCATAAAGTTCCATGTTGCGATTTAGAGAAAATATTTGTTTAAAAATGTATAGGATAATGGTAGTGCGTCACTTACCAGTCTACTGGTTTATTCTCCTCGTCTCTACATTGCAATTGCGTCTGAACCCCTATTAAAAATGAATTAACTACGACGATGGCCAGGACAAAATACCGTGTATTGGCCATATCCGCTATTTTCGTGTAATTCTACACGCACAGTATAATCAGTAGATCCTTCAAAAACAAAATCGTCCACCTGCAGAGACTGACTACCGCCTCATCCAAGCTGCGAACTACGACTACTATACAGTATACAGTCACAGTGGACGGTGAGTAACAAGAAACAAAGAACGAAAGAAGTGACTGTATCTTCTCGTGGTCAACGGGGTTCAATTTCGTGACTGATAGAGTAAAGTCTAGCTGATAACGAACGGAGGACCCTCGACCCCCAGAAAGTGCAGGGTTGACAAACTGCGAATTATGTGTTACCATGCCTCATATAGCTTGTACCAATATCCTGCGTCACTTATAATCAATGATCGATTAACAATTTTAATTAATATTGTCATTATATTACAATGCAAAAATCACAGGATCACGATTTTTTTTCATGGTATATTGAACAACAATTCAGTTGGTAAGTAACAGGTCAAGAAGTATAAACCCGACCGTTAATATATTTGAGTATACAGCATATATAAACATCAATTTGAAATTCACGTGGTGTTTGAAACGGTCTTTGTCGCGCGCCATTTTGTGACGTCATAAATGGGTCCCACTCTTATAGCCTAGCACGGAGACTATACTCGTCTCCGTGTAGCCTAGCCTACAAAGACTGACGATGGCACCATTGCTTAGTCCCTTGCTCCTTGGTGTGTCGATCTTGGTGCCATTTACCCAATTTTGTTTAGTGGATCCCCGCAGCGGACTAAAACCTATAATATATGGACGGAAAGAAGAAGAAAAACCGCCCCACGCTCACGTCCCTAGCAGAAGAATGAGTACAGTCAGCCTACAGGCTGCAGCTATGAACGCGGGTTGCCTACTTCCACATTTGTGTGCCACATCAGAATCTGCATTATTTGAAATCTTTTACACAAGTCTCCAGTCAGACTCCAAAAAGTTATTGCCTGTGAAGATTCTGTATTGAGTCTGTGAGTCTGTATGTACGAAGATTTCCCACAGTCTTTTCAAATTCTGGCAAAGCGAGGACCAGGCTAGTGAGGATAGCTTTTCAGCAACTTTGAATAATCTTCATGTTGAAAAATGGATCATATGAAATATTGTTACACAATCAGTGGCATTCATAGGCATGTTGATCAGAAATAAATTATTTCTCAACTTAAAGAAATGTGTTTCGCTAACGGCCCTACATTATTATCTTTACAGACAGTAAAAAGGTCGTTAAATTTCCTCTGCTTCTTCGATGAAGCAAATAATTGCTTGAAAAATCGGTTTATTTTCATTAAAAACAGAGGAAACGATTTAAATGCGGATAAACGAATTCGAACCTAATACAATTTGAATCTGAGGCTAACGTTTCTATTTTGTTTTTTCTATCGATCGATTTTTTTTCTACCAAGTAGTATAATATTCAAACTGTCTTCGAATCTACACGATTGAAAAACTACAGCCCAATTATCTGTGGCATTTAATTCAAAATCATGACACAGCCATCGATATTCAATCGCTTATTATTTATGGCTAGTAACGGTAAGGAAGCGTCCTATTTTAGTATCTAACTAAATTGTTAGGCGTCTGCAGCGCCTTTCTGGCGAGCACACGCTAACACTTTGAATAATTTCAATCCACATTCATCTAAGATGGAGATCAGCACACCTCCCTTACTAAGCTAAAAGCTGGTTGGAAAAACCAGTGAAGAAGATTTTCCAAACCTTCCAAAATACTCTAGTCTGATATGGATCAATCAACGATGGAACGAGGAATTAAATCCATAAAATCGTAGAACATAAATAATAAATAAGTAGCCGGTAAAACTAGTTAGACATCGGGTCGGAGTTTCCGATCTAGGTGAGCTTAGCATCCGCATATTCTGTGATCTTAGAGCTCGTGCGCGGTGCCGGGTGCGCCGCGCGCACCCCACCACGGCTCACAGGCGGGCGGCGGCCATATTATCAGTGAGGTGTCAGTATTTGCTCAACGTGACGGGGTTTTTTTTGGGTGTGGATTGCACGGGTTTGTCCCGGGAAAAGTGTGTGCCTTTAACCCCAGTAAATGTGGTGTTAAGGAGTGGTGAAATATAACGTTGTGGTTAAAATTAAAGTAAGTATAGAACACTAAATATTAAACCGTTAAAATTCATCAGCAATAAATCTCTTCAAAGTACTACAAGTGTACATATAAGTACGGAAATTTTGTATCGATGTCCAACGGTGTTACCGGTCACTGGATGGATGTACGGTTTGAACGATAATTTCCGCACCCGTATCGAATTCCCATCGTCAGTATAATCGAGGCCTTAAAAATAACCGTCGACTTATCAACTTTCATAAATGTTCATCGAAATATTGAACTCGGTATCTGCATAGGATATGAATATGCAAATTTCAGTGCGACAGACCGACGTCTTACGTCAAAGATTCTTTCGGAGAATCTTCACTACGACACACCGTCTCTCCTCCTACTTGTTAGCATACGATTCAAGAGCCGAGGTGCGAACTCTCTGATATCGAAAATGATAAATATTATAATATCGGTTATCCGGCTCTGCAATCTGTCGCAATTCTATTCACCTTTCTAACAAGTCCAGAGTCTGGTCACTCGAGTCTTCGGCATAGAGAGGATTAGAAATTCCGCCGTGTGCCATCGGCGATTCAGGTCTGAATTTATCGGCAGTCGATGACCTAGAAAGGCTGTAAGGCTTTTCTACCGGATTTGTCCGATCAATTTCCAAGTTCGATCTATTCATTCTCCGCTCTGCCGCGATTCAGCTTACGGATCGACCTTGAGGTCGTCCGGCACCTACAATGGGATCCAAAGGTACACACGCTACACCTGTACACCGTACGGTGTAGAGGCCTTCGCGGACCGCCGTCTCCTTCTCAAACATTATTATCTAACGAAATATAGATATGCAAGTATCTCTCTGTGTACGTACGTCGGTTGTGCTTCGAGCTCGAGTAAACATTCCTGGCTGGAACCACGGTGCGTGGGCACCCGAAAATATAAGAAAAAAAAAAGGAAGAACCGTTGTAGGACGTACGATAATTGCGAACAATTGGAAACTATCCGAGATTGAAAAATATTTCAACGAAGTTCATTGAGCTCTGGGGGTCTGGATGAGATAAACCGTGGAGACATAGAAAGGCCTTCTTCCCACTCTGGGATCTCGGTCAAAAGGATTATTCGCACTTTTTCATTTGAAACCGTTTACCGAAGGTGGGAATGGCGATGAGTCAATTTAGACAGACCCTTGATCACGATGTAGAGACGATATATGCGATTTTCGCGTCAATCGTGTGGCATGCAAATAACCGTTACACACGCGGACACCAGAAGTAATAAACTAACGGAGTAATTAAAGCTAATTGAAAGTTATTCCACGGTAAAATTCCCCCGGATATGGCACGAGTTCTAGAATATATTTTCACGTTTTTTTTTGTTTTCACATCGTACCTATCTCCGCGTGCTGCTTTAATCTATCGATTTAATCGCCACACACTCGTAGTTTGTCTGTATCGTCGAGAATCATTCACCCGAGTATTTGTATCGAGGCTCTGGTTTTTTTTTAAACCTAAATTCAATTAGTAAACTTCTAAAAACAGCTCGTAAACATTTATCAATATTTAACACCACTGGACTCTGAGGTTTGGATACACCTCTTACTGATTAAACTTTATTAGAAGATAAGATACGATCCAATGGCTGAGAATGCGGTATTATTTCACAGCTAAGATAATAATAAGTACAAAAAAAAAAAAAAAAATGGTTTTAAAATTGGTACTTTTTCTTCTTTAAAAATATTGTCTGTCTTGAAGATAAATGATCTAGCTGGGGTTCCATATCAAATGTGCCCTTAAACCGAGTTCGTCTCACTATGCTAAGAAAATGTGATTTTTCGTGTTTTTTTTTGTCATTTTCGCGCCATTTACACTTCGAAAAATCTGAAAAAATTCTGTTACACGTGGGTCAATGTCCATCAAATGTGGTATTTTTTCAGATTTTTCGAAGCGGAAATGGCGCAAAAATAGAAAAAAAAAACAAACGAAAAATCACATTTTCTTAGGTTCCAATCGTAATAGTGAAGATAGGAGGTTGAAACCTGGTTCTTTATTTCTATGAAACTAGGAACTTTCACAATCTCTTAAAATTATCTTCAATCAATTTGTGGATGATTTCCTTTTGCGCACGGTTACCGGTGCGGGAAAATTGTTCGCGCATGCGCAATAGCCGGTCTTCCGCTCTTCGCGTATCGAAGTGTGTTAATTCTCGATCACGAGGAACAGGATTGAGTAATGGGTTTAGTCGCCTCTGTAATTAATTCTGGTCAATCGATGCATCGGTGATTATTTTTTTCGTACCAAAGCGTACATATATAGTACCTACATCACTCCCTACTTTATTTATTGCTTCATGATGTAATAATCGTATTGCCAACTTGATCTGTTCCAGGCTGACAGTTTCACTCCATAGAACGAACAAACAGAGTCGCCAAGATGCCGAAGTCGGTAAGTGTATACACTTGTAGTACAGGAGAATAACGGAGTTCGCGATAACGCATCCGGTAGTCTGGAACTGTTGTCATTATCATTTAAACATTACACAATCTTTTTTCTTTCCCCTTCGATAATAACTTATCTCCCGTAGCATCGTAACAGTTTTATAATTCTAATCGATCCAATTAACACGCCCTAATTATCAAGCCAGTGGAAATTAACAAACCATTGCGAACACTTTCTTCAATTTTCACTCGCGATACCAACACGCGTGTCCCCATTGCACGAAGATTTAACCGCGGTTTTATAATTCTTCACATATTGACCTTATCCTTGCACTACCGCGAGAGGAAAAATGATAACAATTCATATCGTCGTTTACCGTCTGCCCAGTGTTTGACCACCGCGACTAGCGTAATTATTTTATCTCCATTACATCATCAGTTTCTATACGTATGGATGCGAACAATTGAAAAATTGTTAACGTTTCATTGTATCATAATGATTCACGGTTTGATAATAGCTCCACACGTATAGCTACTTTAGTTTTAACACTTTGGGTGTACGGTATTAACACATTCGACAGAGAAGGCAGTGAGACAGAGTGAGATAAGATTCCGAGTGGTCCGCATATTTTACACCTCCGTGAAGGAATTCGACTTCAGAAATATATTTTTTGATATAAGAATTTTTTTTCCAATCTTTTCTTTGATTTTAGCACATCTCTGAGAATTATTGTGGACACAATTCAAATATATATACAACCCTGGATTACGGTCGTAAAATAATCACTCCCTGAGTGTATGAAACGTAGGTCGTTTCTTGTGTGCGATTTTTTACAATTTATATCACACTGACGCCTACGGTTACAGAATGATGCCAAAAGCAGAAAAAAATCTTTGTCACGAGATATATATGAAATGTAAAATATTTTAGCTTCCTCTCCCTCTTGAACGCGATTCAAGTATACAGGGTGACTCAACATTCGTTAACAATATTTATAATATTTTTTTTTTATTACGTATTTAAAAGATTTGTTTTAGTCAATTTTTGCCGTTGTTTTACAAAAATTTAACAAAAACTATTTCAGGATAATATATAATTCACGGTACAAAAACTTGTCAGAGGCCATAAAGTGAAAATAAAGTGGCGAAACTAGTTTTGGTCTTAGTTGATTTTTCAAAATGAATTATTTGTCGCGAATTTTGAATCACAGTCTGTGCAACTGTGAAATTACGATTATGACGGAAAAGGCCGAGAGTATATTGCTCCGGAAGCTTGATTGGCTTAGATTGGACGATTGAATAGTCTATAATAATAGAAATTTCGTGCAATTTCTATAGCCGTTATAATAGTAGGTTACGTTTACGTGCTTCGAAGTATCTTCGCGGTGATGAAACGCGAATTCTCATGTATCTACGTTGGGTTATCTTGTTAAGCGAAACGTACAAACAGGTTCAGCCGTTTCCTTCTTCTCACATTCATACTGACGAAACATTATTATACCTACTATATATATATATATATATATTCTTGTGTATTTATGTGATTCACTTTACGTAGAGACAGCCAGCAAGAGGAGTCATAATCATTCTACCTGTGATGATCACGTTCTATTTTTACATAAGTATACATTACCCTGTAATTTCTACCTTCTAACTAACAATGATAAAAAAAAAAACAGTTTCTTGATAACAAAATCTTGAAACTTGAAGAGTATTCGAATATCGTCAACGTCGGCGTACCTGCGGTTATTTCAGCGCTATCTAGACACAAAAAAAAGAATGTAAAATTCTCTGGGGTCTTGATTCTTACTCGCTAACCGGCGAATTCGAACCCGACAAAAATGATCGTCGATCGGATTGGCCCTGGCAGGTCTGGCTTATCCCCTACCCTATGGCCGAAGTAAAACCGGCGGTTAACGGGCGTCGTCACGTGACCCACGGGCCCCGGTCTTCTTTCGTCTTCGCAGAAGGGACGCGTTATACCGCGTCCCGTGCTGCACTTGCCCCCCATTGTTCAACCGGCTTTAGCCAGTTCCGTGGGACTCGTGTGAGAGATTTTTATAAATTTTAAGAAAGAAGAATTTAAGATAGAAAAACAGTTTAACGGAATAAAACTCGTTTCGTCTAGTGCAGAGTTCTTATTTGTGGATATAATCATCGTTGATTCGACCAGAGTGAGAGAAAAACAGTTGAGTTTGTGAAATTATCGGTTCCCAAAGGCAGTGGCTAAAACTATCCACAGACGAAAATGGTGGCGAGTGGTAAAATGGTACGATTTTATAATTTTTTTTTCCTTTTTTCTACTTTCCTCACGCTGATATATCGAGTTTCAAGTTTCTTCTGTGAATTTTTCTTCTCTTTTTATGTATTTTGAGAGAGAAAAAAAAAAGAAAATTTACAGAAGATAATCGCCGTGAGATTCCGATGAACGGCATCAAAGGACGTTATGATAGTTAATTTGCGTAATTCTCGACGATATTCTTTGGCATCATCCAAGTTCTTTCAGCTGTGTTATTCGAGTTGTGTAATCTTGTATATTTTCAATTATGTCCGCCGTATATAGGATGCATTTCGTAATAGACGAGTGTTTAGACGCCCGATCATGAACTACATGCGGTCTTGAGGTATAAAGTAGTTAATACCGTATAAACCGGCAATCGTATCGGTCCGAAGGCCACCTGTTACGCTAACACACTTCTTCGACGCTACTATTTCTTTCATAACTGACCCATAATATCATCTCATATAAAGTTAATTCAATTCACGTCGAGAATCCGTTGATTATCCTTAAACTAAAATAACAAAACTAAAATTATATAGAAACAGTTTTTGAAGCTATTTTTCGATTGTTTATCACAGATGAATGTGAGGGTGACGACGATGGACGCGGAGCTGGAGTTCGCGATCCAAGCAACTACAACGGGGAAACAACTTTTTGACCAGGTTGTCAAGACCATTGGTCTAAGGGAGGTTTGGTTCTTTGGGCTGCAGTACACAGACAGCAAGGGCGATCTGACATGGATCAAGCTCTACAAAAAGGTGAGAGATACAAACGTCGATGATTTACTTTGGGCTTGTTTAACCAGGTTGCTTGCTAATACGCCGATATTAGACTCAGACTTATCGTCACTGATTCTTAACATCTGGCGCTGATTCGTCCCTGAGTGAAAGAATTCGCTAAGCAAGGTCGATTCGCGCTCAGATTTTACCAGACTTCCATTTCACGGTCTACGACTCGTTTCCATAAACTGTGCCGCGTGACTCAGTGATTTGGAAAAAACACAAAAAAATAACTTTGGACACGTAGGAAAATTTTTAATAAACTGTCCAGCGATATAATAATAATCAATAAGATTTTTGATAACTTTTTAATGATCGATTACGCATCTGATAATCGATATTTCGAAATATCGTTCAGCAATTTCAGAAATACTTCTTTGTCGACTATAAATTTATGACGAATGAAAGACTTAGGATTAAAATACGTCCCGTATGTGGATGTGAAAAGGTTAATTTTTTTCCTTCTGTCTGGTATACAATTTATATATGTGATTACATCAACACACTTTGGGCACATATAAATTGTATGCGTGTTTAAACCTCGCGTCGAAAGTATAAAACACTTGTTATAAATATAAGTGTCGCGGTGTTTTCGGTACACGTAAAGGCTCGTTAAGTCTTTCCACAGTCTCATACCTAGACCACTTGTGGCGGTACTGGACGATAAAGAAAGACGAAAAAAAAGATACACGTGACGCTGGTGATGTCATCGCGAACCGTCTTCACACTCGTGGGATACGATTAGGCTGCTTCTTAATTACATCGGGAATGATTTTAAATATTTTGAAAATTTGATACGAAAAATTATGCAGACTTGAAATACAAAAATAAAAAAAAAAATAAAACTTGTGCCAATTAGAGGTGAATATCGTATAGCACAGCGGTCGTCATGCTCAGTGGCTTTCACTCACGACGCACCTTCACCTTGACACAGTCGCGATCGTCGTTTGCAACTGCACAATTAAACCGACTTGTGTTGTGCCATTTTACTAAAAAAAATACGTGACACAGAAATCACGGTGTCATATTATCGACAAGATTTTATCAAATCGATAATTACGATATATATTATTATTATTTTTGCACAGTCTTGACCTAAGGTCAATTTTTTTTTGTCTATATATTTTTTGTATCGTTTCAATTAATCTCAATTTACATTCTACTTATACCGCGTCTTTATTCTGATTACGCAAATGTTTTATCATCGGATTGCAGAATTATTGTTGTTGAGGAATTTATTTCTTGCGAATTGCAATGTCGAGATTTCATTCTTTAAAGAACACGCAGAAATTTACAATGCGAATTCATATGCAACGAGACTCAAGACTCGGTGGTTATCTGAATGCAGATTCTGAAGGTGGGCGATCGATGACATCAGCTCAAATATTTTCGGCTTTTATGCGTCGTCTTTGCAAATAAATCTCAACTGTTTGGTCGATATCATAATATATGTATAAATGTAAAATGAGTCAGACTTAATCCTCGCTGCATAGAAACTGGGATAAATATAAATTACGAATTCATCTTGCACTGTAATACTGCGATTTGAATATTCGCTTCGAATTTAGTAAAATTAAAATATTCGCATTTCTGCCGTGGGACTCAAAACGTTTCTTTTTTTCTTTCAAACTGTGAATTTTTCTGGTTTTACACTTTTTTTTTTTTTTTTTTTGTTAAGATTCAACGATGAAACAATCTAAAATCTAAAATCGTAATTTAATCATCAGCTTGAGAATTTTATTGTCTATATATATGACGAAAATTAGATCAATCGGTGAAATCAGTTCCGTTTACTGGCTATTATCTGCACATAAAACGCGGTATTATAGAGTTACGTAAATGAAAAAAAAAGGGTGTAACCTCGTTTAACGTATCATTTGGTGAAAAACGATGAGATGATTACAGATCGCTTGTTGTTCTGTTATAGATGATAACGTAACGTGTGTTAGCCTAATTTTATAGAATTATCATTTACATCGCAGGGGATATAATCTCGTTCGCGATGAGGTTGTTCCTCATTACACGTACGAGCAAGTGGATAAAAAAAAAAAAAAAAATTAAGAAAAAAAAACACTCGGTACACCAACGATTAGCTGTAATTCATACCTTTAATGGATGTTTAATTGGTACCCGTTTATATTTAACCTCATATATAACGCGACGGGTCGTTGCTGATTAAGATAATGTTATTTTACTACAACGCTGTTACGGGGAAGATATAAAAAAATCATTCATTTATAGATAAAATTATTTTTATTGTAGATTAACTATTATCGTTCTCTAATTGACAGATTTTTAACTAAATTTCAAGTAGTAGGCAGGGTAACTACACAGCGATGTATCACTGTCCGATCAACGACGGTGGAAATAAAACTATTTATCAAATTTACTAATACATATATCTATCGGTGATCAATCAGAACATTTGGAAACGATAATCAAAGAAATTAACTAAAAGAATGATAATACATAGATTATTGTTCTAAATTCGTTCATAGATTGAGAATTTTTTCTATACGGATGATAAGAAATTAAAAGACATTATACGATAAGAAATTAAGTCGGTCGAAATACTCATATTTTTTTTTTAACCAATCTTGAGTGGATTTTCATTATTTCGTTTCTTATCTTTGAGATCGATTTTTTTTCGGTAACAGAAATTCTTTTGATTTTCAAAAGCAGAATAAAAATCTGATTCTTCTAGCCTCCAATAAATACGAGACAAAATACAGATTATTTTTTTTTCAATTGGGAGGATTTTCTCTGGAAAACGTTTCTACATTTTTTTTTTTTAATGATATTTTTATTCTTCAAAACCTGTAGAGTGACGTTCATGTGACAGGCATTCAATCAACTCATGAAGTATGACGTTTCTTTTTTTTTTTCATTTTTATTTCCTCATATTTTCTTACGTCTAATCAACTCAACGTCTCTTCCTGTTGAATAACGCTATTCGTAGAACTTTATTATTTCCGTATACTTGTCGGTGTAAAATATGTTTTAGTATTATTTTTTTTTTCCTTGGTATAGCCGCCAATTTTTTTTTATCTTGTTCATTACCGTCGTACACTCAATATCGCTTCCTCGCGTAAATAGTCGACCTTTAGCGAAGCTGATTAGCATAATATAAGCAAAGGTTTCTCGAAATGAGAAAAAAAAATTGCGAATCATAATTATAGCAAATAAATAAATGAATAGAGATGAAGAATGACGCGCGTGATTGTATGGAGAACAAACGGGGATGATATTTGATAAAATTATACAAAAATTAAGAATTTTAATTATCCGCCTCAACTGGTCTGCGCTCAGTTATTATGGGAGTTAATTAGTTAACCTCGATTTAGTTCCTAGGAGGCGGAGGAACGCGATAAAATTCTAATTTCTACAAACTGGGTGACTCATACCGTTCGTTTTCCATTGTTTAAAAGGCTTGAAAAGACCGTGCGAGTAACACGCTCTCGGAAATATGTTCCGTTAACTATGTAGACAAGCGATATCGTTACGATTGGACACATTCTCGAATAAATTATGAGACGTTGGAAAACGGATTTTGGTAATGATAATTTTTATCCAAAAAAGTAGCTTCGATTTTGTTATTGTAGGCTAATTACCCTGAACCTCGAGTAATATCGTAGTCCGCTAGATTGAGTTTCTTAGATCATAATTTTTCTCATTATCTATCAACGAAACGTTTCACGCAGCCCGAAAGCATGATTACTAGGGTCGTTAAGAAGGAGGTTAAGAAGAAGGTTCGCAGGCTTCGTGGCTGTTCTGATTCAGACACTGACGATGACGAGTACGAAGACGATTTGGTAAGGCGAATTGATTTAACCCCATTCAGAAACGTAGTTTTTGTTTTATCCAAATCGAAAATACATCGTCAGACATTCAGGTGTTAAATTAAAGTAGATAATTCGAATTTATAAAATCATTACACACACTGTTAAAAATATTTTGAAATTTCTCACACAAACTGCAGGAATAAAATTTACAAATCCTCGTGATTGAAATGAAATTAATGCAAAATATCTTGAAATTTCATATTTTTTGGGAGATTCTTTTGGAGATTCAAAACATACTATGATTCCTTTTCAGTTTTCAGAAAAAAACGTAAAATTATCATTTTTTAGTCGATTCTGAAATATATTATGCTCTGATCCAGCAATTATTGCAGCAGAGGAATCCCGTTTTTCAAAACATTCTGTATATAAAATTTATTATAATCTTGGCTATGAAATTTCAGAACGATTTTGAATTTTCAAAACTGTTATATGAATATTCAAATATTGAAAAAGTTGAATTTAAATATACTAAAAGTATTCACATATATTTTTATGAAATTTGATACAGAAATTTCTAACAGTGTATAATCGTAATGAATTGATTTTCTCTCTCCTTACCGCGTGTGGACGGGAATATGTTATAAACCGGTCCGTTATCAGTATGCCCTGCCCCCTTCCTTCGTTCTGACCGGAGAAACAAATTTTATCTTGACATTTTTGTGGTGAGAAATGTCGAAGCTGATATTAAAAAAGCTTGAAAATACTTCTAGGAACAATGATTTACCTTCATTTTTTCGCGAAATTTTAGCACTTTAGAATCACCACGATGATGACTCGTCGATTTTTGTGATAATTGCCGATTTCCGCTGGAGTATAAACTACATACTGCATGGAATCTGCGGATTAACCGCAGGTGTCTTACACCTGTAACCTCGAAGAATTCTTACAATTAAACGGTTATCCCGCAGAGTTGTGCGAAACCCGACATTTTACGTAATCATGTTTGCCTCTTGGCTCTAACTTGTGGTATGTAGTCAAAGAGCGACAACGCCCTGTCACCACGTATTATACCGGCGATACTACTCCGTCAGCGTCCACGTCTACGTTTACTGTATATGCCCTAGAATTATCATAGAGAGAGATAAAAAAAAAAAGAACTGTCAATATCGGTCCAAAGGCGTTTTGCGAAATGGAATCTATTATCCAATTGAATACCAATCGATAATTATGAACAGTAATTAATATTATGGTCGTCCTTGTCTTGTCGATCATCGAGGTTTCCTTACGATAAGATGATCAAGGTTTTTTTTTCTTTATAGATACCTTTGATCCTCGCATATCTTTGAAGGGGTTTTGCGACTCTTCAGCGCAATAAAACGCTATGGCATGGGGGGTTGGTGTAGTGAAAAAAAAAAGTACAGTTTTGATGATTGGAATCTCAGCTTTATCATTATGAACTAGGCTTCTATATGGAACAGATTTTTTTTTTTGCCTTCCGTTGCTGTTATACGAGTAAAAAAACGTTATTGTAAATTCCGCAGAACGTTATCATCATCCAGTAAAAAATTCATAACTCCGCTAAATTTCAATTTATTAAAAATCTGTTCAATAGAAGCTTAGTTCATATAATGATGTAAAAGTGCTGTATAAATTTCAAACCTATCGGATCAGTCGTTACAAAACCTTATTTTGATATTATTTTCACTACATCAACCCCCACGAGTTTCTTCAGTAAGTTTCATTCACGACTTGGAAAAAAAAAAACGAAGTAGGCGCCGTGAATCATTAGATTCTTTACACTCCTGAATGAAAGGAGAATGGCGGCGTATCGGATTAATAAATGTGTTACACACATAAAGATTCATGTGTGTAATGTGTCTATTTATAATGCTCGAGGACGTAATGTCCTTTTCGCGAATGACTCATTGCGATGTGGTATAATCACGTCATTCTTTAACTTTGTGACGTAACTTCAGAATGTTTATTCAGTTTTAACATATATTCTATTGTATCGTGCAGTATAGTGTCTCCGTACAAAGATCATTTTTATTCCGTTCGGAATCTTCTATCGAAATGTCTTCGGCTATAAATTACCTAACCGCGATCTTACAATCGATAATTAATATGTATCGCAAATTGTCTTTATCAATTCTTCGACAAAGTCATAAAATAATAAAAAGCATGCTCTATCCACAATGGACAGAATATATATTGGATTGAAATTGAAATGTAAGTCGCCTAAAAATCGTCCAATTTTCAGATATCAATTATTTATTTCTGTTTCGAAATTTCAATCTCATGAAAAAAAAGCCTGCGAAGATTCTTATTTCAAAGTCTTTAGCGTAGTTGAATTTATAACGAAAGCTTCGTTCCTGGTTTCCGCTTTTCAACACCGGAAGTTAGCGATAGTAGACAGTCGTTTATTGTGACGAGTAGCAGCCGCAAAATGTGGCAATGAGAAGTTTCTCAGGATACAATATTACAATACAGCTAGGAAAATATTATTCATCAATGATATTATTAATAGCAATGACGATACGGATGATTTTGAGTCACAAGTCACACGGGTTTCTTGATCACTAATGAAAAATAAAATAAAATACAAAAAATAAATAAAAAATGAGGTAAAAATCTTCCGATTGTTTCTGACTCATTAACGTTCTTATTCACTCTTTTCTCTCCGCAATTACGTCATCCTTCAGCATAAGGAGATTCGGAGTGACTCGGTGCACGAGTCGAGACCGTGCAGGAATGGTTCGTCCGACTAGATAGATTATAAAATGCACGGTTTACCGTATGCGTGCGAGTAATAAAACTCGATTCTCTCACTGGGCCAGGGACTAAGTTTTTTTTCCTTTTTTTTTCAAGATTCCATCCTTCATACAGTTAGATATGGCAAACGAAGGTTGGATATACGGGCTATTCCACGTGAAGCGGATCAGTCAGCTCTCAGATATTTTCTTAATTTTGCATGTCGATTGTGTAGGGGGAGTTAGATTTTTGTGCCAAAGCCCGATTTTGATAATGCAAAATTCGATTTTTTATTTGCAATAACAAATTAGAGAACCTTTTTTTTTCAAAAATTCATAACTCCGCCAAAAATGAAGTTACATTCAATTTCCTTTTTTTGATTCACGCGGAAAGCTTCATAGAATTGAGAAAAAAATGCAAAATTAAAAAAAAACAATTGTTATCAATTGTTTATTTAACAATTAATTTTTCAAAGATTTTTAAAACACTGAGCAACACGACTAAAAAATTCTAAGAAATTCCGACATGTACCGTGTACTATACTACAACCTGTGAATTAATTTCAGGGACGTGTTTTTTT
>JAFFZH010013510.1:0-29683 GCA_018420115.1 Euura saliciscinereae
TTTTTTTTTTTTTTTGCACTGTACCACAATTTTTACATTCACTTCTAGTATCTTTTGATTATATATATAGAAAATGAAATTCAACGATGTAGAAACAGAAAATTGTTTTATAAAAACCTCTGGTGTCTAGACATATATTTTTGCAGTACGATGGAATATCTCATTTTAATAATCATTCTGCAAGATGAAAAAAAAATAATAATAAATTGTGCATACATGGACAGCAATTTTTTTTTAATCAAATTTGATAAAATTTGGTTTCTGAAAGTTTCTTTTTATTCATTTGATTTTAGTATCTTGAATAAAAATAATTAGTTACAATCAGCTCATATCTTTTCTCTTATCAATTGAACGAGAGATTAATGCAAAACTACTATATATGACGTCATCACACTTATACACAGGAAAAACAGTGATTTAATTCAATTGTCTGTGTATTATTCGCAATTATCATTATTAATATAGTGAAGACAAAAGATGCAAAATTTTCAATCCATAAATTAATGTGTGGAAAGTGATTAAAACTGTTCAATAAAAATTCTCCTGCATCGCTATATGCAATTTGTTTAAACATAGAACCTTTTGTTAACTTGCTAGAAAGAATAATTATTAATGGTGTACCGTTGGTTCGACCTACTTTTGTGGATAGGCTGTACGAAATCAAATCATTCACAATATGGCAAATTGCTGAAAACCTCTGGGATTGAATTAATAAGAGATGGTGTGTGTATGTGAGTGATGGGTGCCACGTATTCGTACAGTGTGAAATCAAGGCCGATAGAGACGGACTGGTACCCATCCATTATCGAATATCATCAATATCGTCGCGTAGCTTTTACCTCGTTCGTATTTTACACTCTATACTCCATATAGTGATTATCTAATTCGGTGGATGCCAGGTTTGTATTGTTAGTGACAAACGCCTCGATTATGTGATTTCTGTCAAATCACTATCCTCGTGACCGTACCACGTAGCTACCGAAACCGGTACGGGTACTCGAATCGAATCCTGACAATAAACCATTCTCGACAATGGAAACTTTGCTACTACTATAGCTGCGCTAATCGTGAACAACCTGCAAGCCCATTAAATTGATTAGACGTCCGAGTTAGACCGGTGGGGCTTCTCTCTCTCTCTCTCTCTCTCGACGAACACAATCACATCTAGGTGGAGCTGATGAAGTGAGGAAAAATATAACCACATAGAAATCCGTGAAACAGACTCGAAATCAGATCAGGAAATTGGCAATGTCAAGGAAACGGCTACAATTGCAATTTTCAACTTCTCGTTTCTCTGCTTTCAGAGAAGAGATGGAAGTTGATGGTATCTTATGGTTTTTTGGATCTCTGATCACGAATCTTAAGTCAAATTTGCGAAGTATTA
Organism: Euura saliciscinereae; assembly: GCA_018420115.1. Taxonomy (NCBI): domain Eukaryota; kingdom Metazoa; phylum Arthropoda; class Insecta; order Hymenoptera; family Tenthredinidae; genus Euura; species Euura saliciscinereae. The sequence continues at coordinate 1,385 of JAFFZH010013510.1, forward strand.
AATGGCGAATCCAATTTTCTGAGAACAAAAACTAAAAACATTAGAAATATAATTTTGAAAATTAGTACTCGAGGGTTTTTTGAACCGCTGATCAATAATTTGAGGTCAGATTTTGAAAATTAAAAGGCTGGCTCATAGTCAGCCCAAACCTGCTTGTTAATGTTCAATTTTGTGATTCTATTCACGCTGTTCACGTATCTGCTCAACGATTCCTAACTGGGACCCTGCAACATTTGAGAAACTGATCCTCTCTCTCTCTCTCATCCCTGGGGAATTTTAAGAGCCCCTCATAGTATACACGTCAAATATGTAGGTACACGATAGATCGAGTACTGCAGTCTCTCTCCCTGCCTTTTATCGTCGCTCTCCTGTGTGTGTCACGTATTATGTACCGTCTACCTAAATAAATACGGTCACAGCTATGGTAATAGACGAATAATGGTCATCGAGAAGACAAACTCGAAAAAATTTCTGTGTTAAATTGCATAAAAATGTATGTGAAGCATTCAACATATAGTTTTTGTATATCGAAATTCAATCATTCGGAAATTTCATAGCCAAGTACAGAATGTTTCGAAAATTCGGCTGAATACTCAATTTGAACACATGGATTTTGGAGCATATAGCGATCGTCTCAGAGAATCAGAGTAAAGGATAGAATTTTCGTTGAATTTCGATATTTGAATTTAAGGCATGGACGTTATGTGTATAATTAATATAGATACAGGGACGACGATACATACACACATACATGGAGATATACAAACAGAGGGATCGATTAGCAAAAGGTCTAGTCTCTCAGACTTTGAGCATTAATATTAATTATTCAGCTAACTGTTGGTATAATACACACTGGGTTATAATGGTTATGTGGGGTGATGTTTAGGGGTAGTCGAGGGGTGCGCCAGGGTGAAAATACGTCGCTTGCCCAGGCGCCCTTCCACACTGCTATACCTATATACCGTATACCTCTAGGTGGGCGATTATGGTTATGGTATAGCCCAAAATATAGCCTCTGCACAACCCATGCGATCGACGACACACACCTTTGCTGCAATCACGGTAATGCAGCAGAGGTGCATCTTGATGCAATTAATTGACACAAAAACTAAATACTCTGTGTGGATGTGTAAAATCAAAAGGCAATTATAACATCGTCAGATCCAATAAATCATTTTTTACTGTGTAGACATTACTCGGAATTCATCATTCTTCAATTTTGGCTGAAGAATAATTTTTTACCTGTATATCATTTTATTCGGTTTCAGGTAGCAGCTGCGAAACCGAAGACAGCGAACAATACGTTCCAGAATTTCATCACATATCAAGTGAGTATGACTAGAAATTCTATGACTAACTTCGACTTGACTCTTTTTTTCTCCAAATTTTTATCAAAGTAATTACAGTGATCGTTACTTTTACACATCACTACTTTTCAAAATTTGTACATATGTATATATTTTATTTTCTATTCTCAATCAGTTTCATCTAATTTTCATCTTGCTTCGATCTTCGATAATATTGATTAATTAATTAATTATAGCAGCAGAAATGACGAAATAATAATGATAAAGATAAAGATAAAGATAATAATTGTAATTGCTTTCTGAATTGGTTGAAATATTAGGAATTTCTGGACATGCGGACATCCGGACGACCGATTCTGGACTTTACCGTTATAATAATACATACAGGGTGACCCATCCCATGTGTCGAGAATGGGAGGGGCCTAATTAATATACATGACATAACTTTGAAATGTTCAGATGTAGATTTGATGTCAAATTTGATTGTATTGTCAGCTTCTAAATGCGTTTTTTGACATCAAATCTCCAAGCCCCTGCAATTCTCGACACATGAAATGGACCACCCTGTACAATATATGAATACTGACGATGATATGATGGTAGCTGAATCGAATAGAATGAAGAAGCTTGAGGAACACTTTTATTCCGTTTTCGAACACCTGAATACATTACTGCGTCATTTTGTTCTCAAATTTTCGCTGCTTGATCAGAAACATGTCAATGAACAGCTTTGTTCCGTTCTGTACAAACAATTCTAATGACACTTTCGCCTCATTGGTTCAGAGTGTGTATTAAAAAAAACTGGTGCTCGAAACTATTGGGCAAAATTTGCTGATACGGAATATTGACTGCGTCGATGATGAGTCAATTGAACGGATCTGCAATTATCAACGAACCAATTTCCAAACTAATATGGATGCAATATTTGACGGAAACGTTGATCCACCGGCGTGCCTATTATGTATACATACGTCTGGTATTTACTCGTAATCACCTCATTCGCAGGATTCGATAATTGAATGCAATCTGCGTAACAGACTCGTGGTTCCGTCGTATCTCGCGATTTGAGTCAATATCGCGTTTCTGGATGTCAGATGAACTTCGCCTTCTTGTTGTTTGACCCTCAGGGGGTCGAGTGGAGGAACGTATATAATAAGAATTTAGCTACAACGGGAAGTGAGGTGAAGAGGGGGCGAACCGATCGCTGTATTAAAAATTAAGCCCTTGGGTGATTTTTTAAACAAGCACCGTTGTATGTTGACTTCCATCCATCCTCCAGCGAGCCCCCCCGTCCCACCCGTTTTCATATCGCGCCCCCCTTCGGCATCGATAACGCGGATTACACTGGGAAGCACTTTGCGTATTAAACCAACAATTGGTATTTTATTCACGATTTTTGTTCCTCATTTTTTCTTCTATATCCACGGTTTATATTGAATTCGACATTTTTTTTCGCTCTCCGCAGAACAATTTTAACCCCCCCTCCTCTTATTGTATTTCGTACTGTGATTTTGATCACTAGACTTTTTAAGTCTCACGAGAATGAAAATAATCAGTTTTCGAAAACCTTGGAATTTAATTAATCGGACTCAACATTTGCGTAACTTTTTTTTTTTTTTTTACTTTATTTGCTTAAGAAGAATTAATAATCCGGCCCACGTATACTATAATCTCTTTCGGATATCTATCTGCGAAATTTACTGGTAGGCACGCGATACAGTGCAAATAGCCGATGGCGATGGGCGAGGATCATGTGAGGATCGGTTATTTTGAATCAACAAACAAACCCGATCTAACGAAGCTAATTAACCAGCCTCTCTTCCTCCTGATAATTAATTTTTCGTTGTCAATGAGATTGCAGAAAAAAATTATTCGCGAATTGAAATTCGGTTGGAATAAAAAAACGGGGTGATTGAGGCTGCCAATGTGCCAGCCTATTTAAACTTCCATTATTTTTTATTTGTGCCAAAAAAATATTATAATTAAATTTAAATTTTAGGGGCAGTCGGTGATCCAAAAAATCTACGGGTGCCATTTATCAACCTTTCAGATTTTTTTCCAGAAAATTCGATTCGCTATTTTTAATCCCACGAATTTGGCCTCAGGCTTGTTATCGGCAACCCCTAAAAACTTTGATTCGTTCCAATTTCAATCACAATCTGCTATTTTGAAGTTTGCAAATCTGAGATCAGATTCGTAATCAGAGACTCAAAAAACCTTGGGGTACGAATTTGGATTTAAATCAGAATATTTTTAGATTATTTTCGCCATATTGGATTCACGATTTCCAATTTTGCAGATTTGACCTCAAATTTGTAAATTGTAATCAATGACCCGAAAAACCATTCAATACCAATTTTTATCCAAATTTGTTGATCCGTTTTCAAGATATCGTAATTTTTATTTTATTTTTCAGAATTTTGTCGTTCAAATAATTTAAAACGTATACTAAAGCGATCAAACCTCAAATCTAATCAGTGATTGTAAACTTTTTCGCACTGGCAATGGACGATATACCTCAAATTCTTACGCGTATCATGGGGTCGGGGGGGGGGTTCGTGTTTACAAATATAACTATTGCAAGGGGATTCCATCGACTTATGCTTCCCACGACCCGCGTTTGTTTGATTTATTACCAGCCCCCTCCCCACCGAATTTTCTACCCCCCTCCCTCGCCGAAAACCCCCCATCACAATTTCCTCCCTTTTTCTACCCCACCCTGAAAACTCTCCATTGCCCTGCAACACCAGCGACTCGACTCTTCTTCCGGTGGGACACGCGCCGCTGTAATACGGTGACGGTGCGTCGAGGATACGTATGGACATAACTACCCCTGAAATTAAAACGTTTTCGCTATGTGTGTGCAGACACACGAATTTCAATGCTGCACGTCGAATCCCATGAAGAACAAAGACAAGTAATTTTAACACTGTTCAATGACGTGAAAGGAGAGGTCAGGTAAAAATGATTAGGCCGTTCACCTTATTAGTTCGAATTTTAGTCAGAGGAGGGTCAAAAATGCTTATGCTAATCGTGACATTCTCTTCTGATTCAGGTGGAGGAGTGAAGCAGGAGGGAAGTTGCAGAAGAGTCGTCGAGGCTACCGAGATAACGGATATCAGCGATAACGGGGAAGCCGGTTATCACCCTCAGTACACCTCATCCCTGGCTCACTCTCATTCGCAGAATAATAATTTTTTGGATCTCAGTCCTGCCGCACCGGCTTCTTGCTACAGGTTAAACAGATTCTAACGCTCATCAAGAGACTCTCAAATTATCTTCACCGTGACTCGCGCATCTTCTCACCTGCACGATAAAATGTGTAGTGATTAATCGCCTGACCTCTGACTTTCTATTTTTCCTCATCGTTGTCAGATGCTATGAATGTTAACCCTGATGAATCGAAAACAGCCTCAAGAATTAAAAATCTCTTCTCTCGTTCCCTTCCAGCAGTAATCGATTGAGCTCCCAACGAGCCGATCGGACAGTATCGAAGAATATAGCGGTAAAAGAGGAACCAGCGGATCGTGGCTACGTCGAATCGACGAGCACCGTAGCTTCGATATCGTCTTCATCAGCTTCTGCAGAACACAGCGGTGAGTTTGATGGACCATTAATGATCGTGATGCGACGAAGACGTTAGTCTGAATGAAGCCAAGGATGGTGTAATAGAATTAATTCATTCCTCGTCTGACGAGACACGACGTCGACCCCTGGTAGTCCAGTCCAGTACGGATGAGTTATAGTTTCGGTATATAGCTAATACAAACAGACTATAGACGACAGTGAATCGGTACACGCGAGTCTATTGTGGCGAGGCAATGATTCAACAACGCGATAATATAAAGGTCCTTTCGGTAATCGAATCCCCTCGGTCGTATCGTTCGAGGCTACTCATCCTTTGACCGTGACGAATCACTGCACAAAGGACACTCTCGTCCCGTGCTCTTCTATCCATACTATGATGGAACAGGGAAAAGGCAGTAAATAACGTTTCAGCACGCGAAATTTTTTCGCACGTGTCTGTCAACCGTCCCTTGTGAAAACGCAATTCTGAACTCTGACGTGATCATTAAGCGACTGGCTGGATCCACTTCCGATCTGTAATATATTATTTGTTCGAAGTTATTCCAATCAGTCAGGAAAGAAGTCAAGTTTTCCCTCAATCTCGACGTTTCAAAGTCAGCCTACATCCGCTTGTCTTTTATCACTCGGTGATGACAGAATCTGGAACTCTTTTCAATTTCTCCGAAAATGTAAACCCTTCAAGTCTCAAGAAGTTCGTTTGATCGAATGAATCGAACCTATCTGCAGGTGGTTCTGCCTCCTTCGGGGATATTAATGCCAGCCCTGCCAGGCTAGGAGGTGATTAATTAGTGAGACGCATTAACAAGACTCCCTGGTTGCTCTCAGCGAGTACGGCGAGGGGGTGGTCGAAAAAAAGTAGGTAGGAAAAAAAAGAAAGAAGACGAAAAAAAATGTTGAAAAACGTAGCTACTCACACCATGACAAAGTACCTATATCGCGTCGACGAGAACAGCCGGGATCCAAAGCCCGGGCGCGTCAACTCAATTATACATACGCGACCCCGACATCCCAGGAATGGCGAGGGGGAGGAGGAGGGATCGCTGCGGAATAAGGGAGGATGGAAAAAGTAGGAATATCTCGCTCTCTCGAACCCCCTTCACTTTGGATACTGCGAGACTCTTTTTCTCTCGGTACATATATACCAGAGCTGCGATTTGTACCGATGAATTTTTCATGTGCTTTCAGCAACCCTGCAAAACTGCGCTTTTTGCTTTTGCTCGACGGATATTCATAGACTGCAGGACATGGATACACAGGGATCGTAGAACTAGATCGTTAGTTGTCTCAAATAAATACGTGTAGGACCTCAGTTCACTGAAAAATTGATCACTGCACTGACTGAAATTACGCGAACGCTTATGATTGAAAGAAGAATTTCTTTTCACACCCGGTCGCCAAATGCCACTTTTCATACCTCTTGAGCGGGCGCAAAACAGATCTTTTCGGCCCTCGGGCGGAAAAGTCCTTCAAAGAGACTATTTTACTGCCCTCGGGCGCAAAGTGCTGTTTTGCGCCCGCTCACTCGGTCTGAAAAGAGGCATTTCTGCAGACCAGGTGTTGAGAAAAAAATCGTGTGTATCACGGGCTCGTGTTGCAAATTTCACACTCGAAAAATAGTTCTTTGCGCCCTTGATACACGATCTACTATTATTTTGCTGCAAGTACGGAAAGTAGCCGATATCCGTCGAGTATTAAACTTCCCGCACTACTGCTAGGGCTTCACTTTCTGCAAGGCTCGGCAATGAGCCACTTCACGCACGCTACACACAGACTTCGGAAATCAAACTTGTGACAAAAATTTATTTTCTAAGGCAATAATTAATTACCTTCGGGGTTTTCGAAGAACGAAAGCAAGATTGATGACCGATATATACCTAATTATTATTTTTTTTGTCTTAATCCTTGAATCTAAATTTTATTCCTGAATTTTAATGATGAAAAAAGCTCGTGCAGGAAGATTGCGACATTGAATATTCCAGAGCACGCGGCGAGTCTTAAACGGATTAAGAATTGCGAATAGCTTTTTTTCCGATCGGTTTTCGGGGCTCGAGGCTGCGGGGGTCGCGCTTTTCACCCGCCTTTATAGAGCTTTTGATTAATATACATATCTATACGCGCGAGGTGTCTGGATCTTCGTACGACCCCAAAGTCGGTGCTCCAATACCAATAGGGACTCCGTCACTGTATGCAGTCATGCGGCTTTGAATATCGAGCAATTTCCTGTCGATGTTACTCTGACGAGCTGTTTTCCTTGCGACGAAACGTGAGTGCAATTGTTAGTACCTCCGGGATTATAAAAGATCGATAAATAAAAAATTGAAAAATTATTCGTCGACACAAAAATAGGAAAAAGGCAGTGGAAAATCCAGTTTTTATTTTTATCTGATCAAAAAATATGTGGATTTTTGGAAATTACACGATACAGTCGTGGTCAGGCCCAAAAAACTTTTGGTTCTACCATTTTGTATCCTTTCATATTTTTGGCCATTTTGGTCTCAGGCTCGTCATCGGCAACCCCAAAAAATGTTTGGATACGAATTTCAAACAGAATCTGATCATTTTTACAATTTTTCAATGGCACATTCTATTTGATTTTATAATTTAGAAGATTGCAAATCTGACTTCAGATTCGTGATCAGGGACTTAAAAAAACTTCGAAATCAGAACATTTTTCGATTATTTTCACGATATTGAATTGGCCAATTTGAATTTTGAAGATTTGACCTAGGATTCGTGATCAGTGATCCGAAAAACCTTTCAATACCAATTTTTATTCAGATTTGTTGATCCGTTTTCAAGATATCGTGATTTTTATTTCATTTTTTAGAAGCTTGTTGTTCTAATAATTCGAAAATTACTGAACGGATCGAAGCCAAAATCTAATCAGTTCTAAGTGTGGAAAAACTGCGTCGATTGAGACAGAAAAAAAAAAAATCAAAATCCGGTTTCTCAATCTCGAGATATATCGACGGACAAAAAATTGATCACAGAAGTGAATCATTCGGATGATTGACCTCGAAACGTGGAGATCTAATAAAAACTCAACTTTTTATTCACTGATTGATTACAATAATTTCCTCTTTTCTCTGAAAACAGAGAAACGGGAGATTAAATAATCTCTTCCACCGCTACTTATTCATGCCTTTGCTCCATGGCTGCTTCAATTACAAAAGCCACCGGATGTTTGACTTGTTAGCCACAAGTAAACGTTCTCGAACAAAGTTACACGATAATCTGCGTCTACGAGTTTGCCTCGTGTATCGGTGGGTTAAGTTGGCGAGGTTTAAGGGTGCAGATGAGGTAGAGAGAGAAACGAGGCTCGTCGACGATGAGGGAGAAGGTACGGATTCGCGGTTTGTTCCAGATTAAAATTAATCGCGAGTTGATGAAAGCGGTACCGCGCGCGGTGGTTGGCCCTCGGACTTCGCAGACGAACGAGGGCCTCAAGTATCGCGATTCTGGGTTGCGGGGCTGGCCGAGGCGGGGTTGGTCAGTCATCCCCAGTACCGCGACCACTTGCCATCTCTAACCCCGCTTTTCAGCTTACGGCTTAACAGCTTTAGCCTCCGCAGCTTCAAATTCCGCCATCGCACAGATTCCGAATTTCAACCCTTCGCATTCGGTTTATATTATTTAAGGTAACACCGCGAGATACTCGGTACTCAGTTTCATCAACTGAGAAGAGACTAACGAAAAAACTACATCATTGCGGGTTTGAGCTTCGAACTTCCCGTTATTCATTTTGCTTCTAGCAATTTCGAATTTCGCAAATCTGACCTTAGATTCTTGATTAGAGACCCAAAAAACCTTCGAGTAGCAGTTTTCATAAAAATCGAAACGTTTTTAGTTTAAAATTTTGCAAAACTGACCCATCAGTGACCCAAAAAAGTCATGTGGTACCAAATTTCACTCGAATCCGTTGACCCGTTCTCAAGATATCCTCATTTTTTTTTTTTTTAATTTTGTTACTCGAATGTAATCTAGAATTTAGTGTTGAAAGACTGATGGTTACAACGGGGCAAAGAAGCTTATAAAAGGGTTAATCCGGCCAGTACGGACCGAGACTCGGTGAATAATATATGAACGGCTTTCGCGTTAGCCACGGTGCACCCGATGTGCAGTCAACTCCTTCTCCATTGTAATTAGTAATTATTATTAAGCAGGTTTTAAACCGAGCCAAAGCCACCCTCTACGAGGTCGCGGTGATCCTCTGGCATCTATGAAATTATTGTAGTTTATAAAGCTGGAAATAACTTCCTGATAACTTGAGGAGTGATTTTTATGTAATTCCATCGACGATTTCCTGCCATTTCAAACATCCAATTTATTTTCAGGAAATAATCTAGTGTACCAACAACAGCAGCAACAATACTCGAACGGAAGTGCTCAGAGAGAAGGAGCCAGGAGTTCTCCAGCCTCGAGTAGACCGACCAGTGCTTCATCGGCGACGTCACAATGGCCGACTGTGGCAGCTCAGTCCAATAACGAAGGGTACCAGCAGCGTCAGGAGACGGGATGGAACGCCGACGTCTACGCGAAGCGAAGCGTCACCCCGACGTGGACGGAGCTCGGAAGACCCTTGGAGCCGAGGTCGTCCGCCACATCGGGAAATTCTTGGGAGAGACAGTCTTCCTGCTACCAAAAAAGAGCCTCTCCAACGCCATGGAACTCGGAGTACACCAAGAGGTCGCCCACTACGACCACATCCTCTTGGGGAGAAGTTCCGGTTGGGTATCAGCAGCAGAGAAGAGGTTCTCTTCAGCTGTGGCAGTTCCTCGTTGCCCTTCTCGATGACCCTGCGAATGCACCGTGCATCGCATGGACAGGGCGCGGAATGGAATTCAAACTCATTGAACCGGAAGAGGTGAGTGCTGATTGAAATATCAATATTGTTTCAGGACAGAATTCTGGATTGTCTTCTTATTTTTCTCGTTATTTTTTTCTTCTTCCTCAGCTTTATCGTCTTGTTGTCGTTCTTCTTCTTCAATGGGCTTCTTTTTCTCCTTAATTGTTCTTTTTTTTTGTTAATTACAATCCTGTTCTTGTTCTTGGGCTTCTTTTTTTCCTCGTTTTTTTTCTGGTTAGGTTTGACTTGGTCTTGGGTCTTTCCTTCTCTTCTTCTTCTTCCTCTTCATCGTCTTCTTTTTCTCCTTCATTTCTTGCGAGTTCTGTTCTTTTCTCGTTCATCTTCTTCGGATTCCTCTTTCTGTTAGTTACGATCTTCTCTTTCTTCTCTCTCCTTTTTTTCAGTTTTATCTTGTCTCTTTTTTCTAATCTTTGTCTTATGTTGTTCTTGTTCTTTTTCTTGGGCTCCTTTTTCTTCATTCGATAGTTTTGTCTTGATCATGGTCTTCTCTTTCTTCTTCTTCTTCTTCTTCTTCTTCTTCTAATATAGAAAAAACCGTATTAAATTATCAGGTGGCGAGACGATGGGGTGTACAAAAAAATCGTCCAGCAATGAATTACGACAAATTGAGCAGATCCTTACGCTACTATTACGAGAAGGGAATAATGCAGAAGGTAGCCGGTGAAAGATACGTTTACAAGTTCGTCTGCGATCCCGAAGCCTTGTTCAACATGGCCTACGGTTCCGGTACCGCTTCAGGAGTTCCTGGCGAAATTCAAACCACGACAGGATCAAGAAGCGCTCATTCGGTCATCGGGAAGTCAAATTCGGGGACCGAAAATTCCCCGGAAATACCTAAACACGGATCTACCGGATACGGGGATGCGGTTCTCGCCATGTACTCGAACACGGCTGCAGGTTGTTCGATCATTCTTTATTTTTTTAATACACAAGGAAAGGTTGTGATAGAAAAGATTCAAATTTCCCGCAGTTTACGGAAGCCACAGTCTCCACCACCTCCATCAGTACCTGGGCAGTGCGAACGAGGGTTTCAAGACTCCGTCGGCGAGGTATCCCGGCCCCTACGGTCATCAGTACAACAACAATCACCACCACCACCACCACCACCACGTACCGTCTACGGCTTATACGGAGTCGTTTTTGAACTACGGTCGTCTTTCCGCGCACGATTTTTCGCTCGATATAAGAGCCCACGAGTCTGTTAATCGGGGGAGCAACGGTTACCACGCGGGTGTCGATACGGCGTCGGTAACCGCCGGTAACAGGGAACTTGATACCGACAGGAATCACAGCTCTGAATCGATCCCCGAAGATACGACGCGCGCCCAATTATCGGCAACCGACGTTACGAGCTCGCAAGCACCGTTGCTCGATGGCAGTGCGACCGCGAAACTCGATCAAACACCGTATCAATGCTTAGGTGTCGGCAGTTGCGTTTGTTGAACTTTTTTTTTTGCTGTTTGATATGATTTTTCTTTATTTTGATAGAGTTGGAATAAAAACGATCCTGACTGTAAATATATTATGCAACAAATATTGTTTTGTATTTTTGTGTTTCGTTTTTTTCCGAATTATTATTCAAAATCAGTTGCAGTATAACAAATCGTAGATTGTGCAACAGAGTCTAGTATTTTGTTTATATAATAATTTATTGTTGACGTAAGACGTATAATTATCTGTATACAGAAAGGAGCTGCTGCGAGATATAAGTTATTGATTAATATGTATAACACTATTATTTAGTATTATCATTATTATTATTATGTAAATAGAATAAAAAAACTCTTTATCAACGCTCAATAAACTTTCAACAACATCATCTCCTTTACTTCTCCTCTCGTGGGGTGAGAAAATATTTGTAACAAGAAGAAGAAGAAGAAGAAGAAGAAGAGATTAAATCAAATCGGGAAGAGTAAAAAAAAAATTAAATTCTTGCAATTCGAAAACCTTGCGAATGGGGGAAGAGGAGCCCCGTAGCAATTCAATAGCAATTTCCGGGCACCGGAACCAACTCGATGCTTGTGTGACGAAGACGAACACACAGACGAAATTCGCATAGCGAAGATTTTATGTAAAAAATAAATTCCTGAAGATAGCAGAAAGTTCGTGACTTTTGAGTTTTTGTTTTTCTTGTGATCTTTTTATATCGATAAGGAAAAATGAAAAGAACTAGAGCGAGAAAGAGCGAATCAATCACGTGATACCAGGCGTGGGGGATAAATTCTTCAATACACCTAAATCCGAGTCTTTTGAGTGTATAGTGTGAATATCTTCACGCTGATTAACGCATCGTTCGAGTATTTTTGACCGAGTAGAAAGATTGTCTTGTGATACTCGCTATATTAGTCAGCTTACTAAATTCAATTTTTGTTGCTGGGAAGTCTGGCTATGTATACAATTCGTGAAAATATCACACCTCGATACTCATTTTCTTCTTAGACCTCGAAACAGTAAACAGTTGAAATTTTTTAAATAATTTTAGGAAGTCCACAGAAATATTTCGTTAATGTCTAACTTATACCGGATGAATCTGTTCATTATCCCTACTTTAAAAATGAACAGGAAAATTAATGTCGATTACACAAATATTAGATGTTGAATTTCAGATAATTTACGTTTTATAATCGTCAAACACGAAAATTTCGGTGATTTCAAAAGAAAATCTTTGTCATAGTAACAGTTGAAAAATCTTATCACAATTCAACAGGTTTGATCTGTTAAATTTAACATGTTACGGGCGATTTACAATTTATACAAGGCTTCGGTATAGTAACGTGTTCTGTCAAAATTACATTCAGACCTTATAATTTTTGACAGGAAAATCAGTAACAGGGTAAAAAAAAGTCCACTTTTTGACCTGTGTAATTAGACAAAAGCTATGATTCTCTTTATTTTACTCCAAAAAATCTGCGAATAAGGTGAGATTCTAAAATTTTTTGAGTTTATCAATCTTTAGAAGATTGATTGTAAGTTGCTCCACACTGTAAAAAATAATTGTGAATTTACTACACCAATTATAACTACAGAAAATTCTTGTAAAATTTAAAATTTAGTCTAGCGAAGTGAATCGCTATCTATGTTCTTTGAATTTGTGAACAAATTTTCAATATTACGATACATAAATCGCCAAAGCACGAAATTTTTGTAGTAAATTCATCCTATCTGTAAATTAATTTTTCTAAAATCAGAAGTGATTTCACGACTCCTAGCCTGTATGTGAATAAAACTTCCAACACATTGTTGAAACTTCACAACAAACATTTTTTACAACACTCTGCTTATAATCATCGCGAATTTCACACATTGGTAAGTATAGGAAATTAACCGCGACGATAATAAGCAATAACTTTATTGTGGCCATGACACAATGTTGGCTAAAGATGAAACTTCATCTCGAAGATAATCTCAATATTATTGCAGTTGTGTGTCTGGATCTAAACCGAAGACACGTCGTTCTATCGGCTTGTATTCGCAGATACTTTCGAATGACGTAACGCTCCACACACAGAAGCTTTTCGTCTTCGTCGATATGATACGAAGGTTGCGTATATTTTCGGTTCTGACACAATCTGCACACGCGTGTTTACATACATCCGTCCCTCTTCCACTCTCGCAATATCAGCGACAGAACCGCGTTTATCGCGGTCTTAGCTAGCTGCCCATTGGACAGTATTGTCGTAGCTGATTCGAACCGTCTATGCATGAGAGACGTGAACCGGCCGGAATACAACAATTCTGCGTCATCACACGTCCCACCTGCTCGAAGTTTACCACTCGCAAATAAAATCGGAACTCAGTCAGTTCTCAACTAGATTTCGCCAAGGATCGACGCTCCGGAGGATTTAGCAGGTCTGGATCATCAACCGAAGATTATTGTGTTTGTGGTTCGAATCAAAAGTGCATCGAGTCAAGGATTTATCGCTCAGAATTAGGTGAGAATTGATAGGTTTTAAATTTCTTCTCTTGACTTAATTCAAACTACTTTGATCATACCTTGATTTTGCGAGAATAGTCATTTTCGCGTGAAAGGGAAGAAAATCGATTTGAATTTCGCGCCCTTTGCGGGTGTCCTGGGACCGCGAATATAGGGTCAATTTTTGCCGTGGCTCCGTTCGGCGGTGCAGTCAGGACTTTATGCTTGTCGACTAGTCTACCGGCGAAAAATTTTGACGCGTAATAGTTGCTGCGATATTAAACTGTGAAATAAATGGTATGAAGGACTTTTACTATGTAATAATATCTGATAAGAAATAAGAAATCTGAAAGGATAAAGTTAATAAATCGAACAAAAGGTAGCAAATCCTTCGGAAACTCATTCAAAATAAATTTCGCATTGAATTTATCATCCGGATCCAATATGGAAGAGATTGTGAAATTATGTCATTAAAAAAACGAAAACAAAAACTATAACATCGAGGGGATTGAGATATTCGATAAATTCGTTGGCCTAATTTTTTCTGTGAGAAATATATAATCAACGCGGTATTACTCATCGATATATTCTGTCCCTGTAAAAAACAACGATTTTAAACTTGTGTCACGTGTCAGGGTCTATTGACTTTCAAATAGGAAAGAGTTTGATCAACCTATCGACCAATCAGGTTCAGAGGATCAGTCATTCGTTTCTTTGACTCTCCGCTAGGGGTCTACTCGCAAAGTATGAGTTCTCATTCAAAAAGTCATTAAATCGTCAACTAAATTTCGACACAATTTATTCATTTTTTTTTTACGAAGATTTGAATGAAATTTGGTACCACATGGTTTTTTGGGTCGCTGATCACGGTCCTGAAGTCATATTTGCGAAATTTGAAATCGTGCATCGAGTTTGCTGCGGAAAAAAATCCTAAAAACATTCAAAATCTTATATAAATTGGTACCCGAGGTTTTTTTGAACCGCTCAAAATTTCAAAATAGTTGGAAACAAAATAAATAACGAGAAGTTGAAAGGCTGGCTCATAGTCAGCCCCATATCCGCTTGTTTTATAATCACGTGAGTCGCCTACGCAATTATAGTAAAAAAGGGTAAGATGCAGTCGACTCACGTACGCAAACTCGAGTCTGCCAAATATTTTATGATCCCACCGCGGTTTCCCAAAGTCTCGTGTATGGTATATTGATCGATCTGCGACGACCTTCGGATGAGAGGTTTCTCCTGTTATAATCGTGGAATTCTACTGCGATGTTTGACGAATGAATCTCAATTATCCGTCATCTCCTTCATCTTTCCTTCTATCTTCTTCGGTAGTTCGAAGATGGTCAAACCCAAGAGCAACTCAGAGCCTGAAGAGAGCGTGATGGGCTTCAAAGACAAGCAGAAGGCCCTGGACACCCTTAAGGTCCTCGAGGGCCGTGACGTCAGCTACCAATTCCACGTTATCACGAGTTTCGTCAGTCGTGCAAAACGGACCATTCAGATAACCAAGGACGAGGAGAAGCTGACTAACATCAAAGAGGCTCAACAGGTATTCGAAGACTGGCTGACCGACTACAAAGAGAATCATCGAAGCAAGGAAAACTTCGGGTATCTTCCGATCGAAACCGTCAAGGGCTTCAGGCCACTGGCCAAAAAGTACGACGTCCTCGACGATAGCTTTTACCGGTAAGAAGAAGAAAAGCTTATTCTACTTCTTCAAAAACCACTTGTCGTAAGGTTTCAGGCTCACGGTTGATCCGATTACGTCTTTCGACGTCTCATTTTCTTTGGAGAACAATCCTTCATCGTATGAATGAGGGAAATAAATTTTTTCGATGTGTAATGAACTTTGAATAAGATATTGATGATGTATAGGTCCCCTTAAAAAGGCCAACCTTGACTCTCGATTTCGCGTTTCAGAGCTTACAAGAGCGAGAAAGGGGACTACAAGGCACTGCGGGCAGTGAAGACACCCGACGGCTCCAGGACGTGGGACATAGAGCGCAACGTCCAGCTGAAGGACGTGATGGCCAGGATAAAATCCGGGCACATTCAATGGTACGAAACCGACGTTGGGGAGCTCAAGGGGTTCCCGACGAAGGAGCACGTGGAGTGCATCCAGTTGGGATACAGCCCGGAGCCGACGAAGGTGAAGAAGCTGATTCCACAGGTGGAGGAGAAGTTCGGAACAGTCGATGAAGCGGACGAGGATATGGAGGGTCTCGAAGAGTCTGGAAAGACTTCGCCCAACAAGAGAACCCGAATATCGTCCGATTCTTCGGACAGCGAGGACGACGAGCCGAAGAAGAAGGTCTCGAAGCGGGAAGCGGACTCTGACGAGAACAAGAAGGAGGAAAGCGGGCTGAGCTTCAAGGGGAAGGACAGTGCCCTGAGTAGTCTGAAGTCCCTGGAAGGTAGAGACGTCGTTTATCAGTTCCACGCGATTTCGGGACTGATTAAAAGGGCGGAGAGAGTCATCAGCTGCACCAAAAACGAGGATAAAATTAAGAACATGAAGGAGGCTGTTGCCCTTTATGAAAATTGGATAACCGACTACAACGTCACTGGGAGGTCGAAGGAAAATTTTGGATATTTAACCCTGGAATTGATTCAGGCGTATAAACCACTCGCTGATAAATACGGAATCGAGGACACGGGATTTTTGAAGTGAGTATTGCGTCGATTATGAAAAATGAAAGGGATTGATCACTCGTCGATTACAATTGGCTGATGAATATTTGAAAAGGATTAAAAAATTGATTAATAATTAATGATTGTGAACGATTTGAAAATATTTCAAGAATTTCAATAGAATGAAAAATAACTTTTAACTAATTCCAGAAGTTTTGAAAGATCGAATTGGTAAATATTCTTAGATTTTAAAGGTTCAAGAAATATTTAGAAAAATTTTCCCAAGTTTTCAAATTATTTAAAATTCGATTGGAAAATATTACGAGTTATTTCAAACGACTCAAAAGGATTTTCAAAGTTTATTCAACATATTTTGAGAGAGAAGATTGGTTCCAACGTTCAATACGATTTTCAGAGCCTACGAGCAAGAAGATGGAGACTACAAGAAGCTCCGATCCGTGAGAGTACCCGGTTCGAAAACGACCTGGGACATAGAGAGGAACACCAATGTCCGTTCTCTTGTCGATACCATAAAAACCAAACACATTCAATGGTTCGAGACGGACGTAGATACCGATCTTCGAGGTCTACCAACTCTGGAACACACTCGGTGCATCATGTGGGGCTTCAGCCACGACGTGGCGAAGCTGAAGAAACTGATACCGACCCTGAAGGAGAAGCTAGACCCGGAGTCTGACTGAGCCACGTTCTCACCCTACCTTATTTCATAACCGAGTTCTATGTACTGTATAAAAAAAACGTTTTCACAATAATAAATATAAGTGAGCTGGAAGTGACAATGTCCCAGTTATTGAACAAGGTGTAGGTACATTTTTGTTCCAGGGGGAAAATTTTTTTGTTTGGTCAAAGAAATCGGTTATTTATTTGAAAATTATCGAGTAAATATTTCCTTGTGCGAATTGAAGAAAAATGATAGGTTTTATGACCAGTGAGACGATATTGAATAGATTTTTTTTATAATACTAAATAGACCGGTCATCCTTTTTTGGCCGGTTTTTATCCTGAGGATTTAATTTTAGAAGAAGTGTTTTTTTTTTTTCAATTTTTACATTTTCGAATTTATTGTATTTTTTACATCCACAATTTTAAGATCAATTTATACATTTCGTTTTAGGTACCCCAAGCAAATTTGAAACAATGACGTTTATGTCGTTTTCTTCAGTAATTCAGAGAAATTAAATGGGATTTTTCACCAACTATTCTTCAATGACCTCAAATTTTCTTTTCGGCATTCTTTTCCTCATTGAAAAACGCAGAGATTCATGTACTCGTGAGTCTCATTATTCTCTTCCAGAACGATTTTATGAGTAGAAACGCGTGACGAGCGATACTTATCGATTAATCGAATGTGTCGATAATTTTCTCTGATTAATCGATTAATTTCTGTCGATATTTTTACCATTCGATTTATCGATATCCGATTCTTCTCATTCAAAATCGGAAAATTCGATTTTTATGTTTTTGTGTCTTCCAATTCAACTGTTCAATAACAGCGAACGAAAAATGAATGTGGGAATATTTTAAATAATGTGTATATTCGAAAAAAATAAATAATAGGTTATATTTTCGATTTTTATTTCAAATATCCATTATTTCAGTATCGATTTTTTTTTCTCAACATCGTCCATCTCTATTTACATCGCAAAATAACATCAAATGGTTCACTTAGGTTCTAAAAATCTATTTCTACTTCGATTTAAGTAACGTGGTTCGAAATTTGAATTCAAATTCCCGCGCGCTTGCGCACCGTGAGGTTTTCGCGGTCGCGTCGTCGACTCTCGAATCTCGATCGCCTGCGAGCGTCCCTAATCCAACATGGCGACGGTCACGGTTTCGTTTTTGATTCCCCCAAAGTGTAATCGATAGTTTTTATCACCGTGTCGAGTGCGGGGGTTGGATTTGAGGTTAGGGTTAGTGACTCGCTGACATTTGGCACGAGTGCAAGGCATCGCGCGCTGTAGTGGGTCGAACGTGAAAAATAAAAGAACGATGTTCCACCCCGCAATGAGGGGAGCATCGAACGTTCTCCGGATTATTCCGTGAATAACAATAGTATATAAATAACGTCTCTTCTTCGTAGCTGGAGATAATTTGAAATCGACAATCAAAATAAACAAGGAACTAGGAAGAAGAAACAAAAGATGATCTCAACGATCCCGCAGTAATAACCGAAAACAACAACGATATAGCGATGCCCGGGCATTCTTTAATCATTGTGATGGATGAAAGTAAGGTTAAGTGAGGATGTCGAAGACAGGAGCCGATGCTGAGAGCGAGGCAGGCTCTATTTGCGACGAGGAACGTGTCAGAAAATTATTTCAAGCTTGTGACGGAGATGGCGATGGTTTCATCGACAGGTTTGTTAACAATTTATATTCATATTCATATTCGTATTGTGGTCTGATAATAATAATAAACAAAACAACATCATCTCAACGACTGTATCCATCATTCGGATATGGAACAAATTTTGAATTTTATTCTCATATCGCGTTGCCGATCTTCAATTATTCTTCTTTCTGTGTATCTGCTTCGATATTGAGACACAGGATTGACCGCGTACCGATGTGAGGGGGGGTTGCGTGGTGAGATGTCAAGTTCTCACACAGAACTCGATGCTCTTTTGTTTAGGCGATTTTTAAACACTGCGGCTACGCGCCGCCCCTGCCTTGCACCACGCCTAATCGTGGTTGTGGCTTGTGGCTGCTGTTTATCTCTCTACCTGGCTTGCATGCGTTGCATTTTGTCTTGTATCAGTTTTCTCTCGTGAGATTGAGAGTGTTTTGTTTCATCCTCGCTCACTGCTACCTAGACACACAGTCGAATATTAAATCGGAGTTCGTTCATTGTTCTTATATTCGCTCTCTTCGTTAGATATTATTATATTCTATTCACTTGTTTATTCAAGAGAAGGTAAAGGATTATAAACGTATAAATTTCGGTGTTTAGAATCGAACGAGAAATTTGGGGAGCAATTAAATTCTGTTTCGAAATAAAGATCTATGAGAAGAGATCGTAACTTACAGAGGTTGGAATGTATTCCACCAGCCAATGAATGAGAGAGAGAGAGAGAAAGAGAAGAAAAAGGGCGGAATTAGACTCTTGTAAACATGAGACCGTTCTGTAGCAAAGAAAAAAAAAAAATCATCTAGATCTCTCGCGGTTCTAAACGGCCCGGTATATGTAATACAATCTTCACTAATTTTTTAACCGACTTCAAAAAAGGAGGAGGTTCTCAATTGAGAATTTTTTTTTTTATGTTTGTTACCTCACAACTCCGTCATTCATCAACCGATTTGGAAAATTCTTTTTTTACTCGAAAGAGTATACTTTCAGATTGGTCCCATATAAATTTCATCAAAATCGGTTAAGTAGTTTGGTTTTGAAGTTGATTTTTTTTTTGTCACTTGAGACGCTTGTCTTCTGTCTCATTGACTCTCTTCTTCAAGAAACACGATTTTTTTTCTTATTATACCTATATAATTATATAGAAGGTTTCAACAGCGTGGAAAAGCAGCTGGTGGCTGAAACTAGAACCCTTTTGAAATTTCAAAGGATTGTTTAAGGGCACGAGCAAACTTACCATGAGAACCCTGCTCGCTTAGTTTCATTTTTTCTTATTTATTTTTTCTTAATGCCTGCGGGGATGCTGTGCTTTAATTAATTCGATTTTTCTCATACTTCTCTGTAAATGTTTTACTACAATAGTGAAGCAGTATTTAATGATGCTTGTAGAATTGACGCTAAAGAAGGACAATGAATTTTTCGACTTTTAAATACACAGTGAAATTTCAAATTTTCTTCCTCATTGGATCATTGTTCTTTTTTTTTTACGTTACGTTTAATTGAGCTCCAAAGCTTTTTATTTTTCTTGTAAAAGAATTTTATTTCAGTATTTTTGCTATTATTTTCTAATTGAATTTTTTCTATTGTCCCTAAACGATATTCTTGTGTTGTTTTTTCATTTGGAATAATTTAATCGATTTCTTATTAATTCACTGTTGGATGGAAGGAAAGATAGGAAATTGAAGAAATAAATAAATTTAAACAGTATTTAATCAATTTCTTTGACTGAATTCACATCCTGATGATGAAAAATATCTCAAGGTTTGGATTAATTTTGAAAATTCATCAACTAATCGTATCGAAATTGAGTTAATAATTCTTCCAGTTTTTATAGAATGGGAAAAAAATTCCTGTGCAGTTGAAAAATTTTAGACGTGATATTATAGAGAGGATGATAATTATTAAATTTGTCATTATTTCATTTCCTAATTAAATTCAAGCCAAAAACGGTACATATCTGAATTCAATTATAAAAAAAAGTATCTAATTCTGAAATCGTACAATTAATAATAAACAGTGTGGGTCGTATAATTCGCAAGAAATAATTAACGAATCTAAAATTATTCTTCTTTAATTAACGTACTTTGAAAAGATTGTGTTCCAAAAATAATAATAATCGTACTACACACATTTTCGAGGTTTCATTCTTTTTTTCTTCACCTTTTATAGAAGCTTAATGCGAATTGAAGAGAAAATAATATCCTAAAATCAATTCCACCCTTATCAAAATTTGATAAGGGTAATTATAGTCGTTTTGTTTGATCCGAAAAATAAACCGCCCTCTTCTCTCTCCTCGGTTTCCTTTACTTTGTAGAATCAAAGGGTCGAAATTCCTTCACCTAATATTTCTTCTCTCCTTTTCAATCCTTCACGTTGAAACATTTTTTTTTGTTTTTCAATTTTGAAATGGAAGAAAAAAAGCAATATTTTTTCTTATATTTTGCATCCAATTCAATGTCTAATAATTCTCTGTTTTTTTTCTCTTGCAACAAATTCGGGGAGTATTTTTGCATCTCTCTCTCTCTCTTCTTTTCCCAATACGTACAAGACCTCGTTATCCCGCGTCTAACCAGACCCCCATCTATTTTTACCCCCCCTGATCTTAAAACCTCGGTGAAAAAAAACTCCCTTTTACGAACGATAAAATTCTCGAGGGACGAAACGCGCGAGGGAGAAAAAAAAAAATTGTCCTACCACGGGTAACCGATATCTGCAGCTCCCGTATAATGACACAGGCGACAGCTACAGGTGCCTTCTAAATTAACAAGAAAGAACAAACGAACAATGAAAAGTATAAAATATACGTGATGAAAAACGTATGTAGCTTCATATATTTTTAACAGGTTTTTTTTTATACAGACCCTGGAAAATCGTGGGAAAGTCAGGGAAAGATACGAATTATGGAAACTCGCAATTTTTGTGACTCGATGCTGAATTAATAACTTGATGATTAAGACGAACTGTATTTTTGCAATCTGCACACAAAAAGCATAAATTTGTTTCAATTTGCTGAACTCAGATCATGAAGATGAAATTAGAAAAAAAAACTGTCATTCCAGCTCTTAGAAAATGAATTGTAATTATTGCAATGTGTTGTTCTTCTTCTGTTGATCAAGATTTTTTCAGTTCTTGAAAATGTTTGTCAATATTTTCCGGAATCATTTTAATATGATCAATAACACATATAACACACTTTTATTCGGTTTAAAACTTTGATCTATTGAAGAATTTCATTTTTTAAAAGTTCGAAGTTTGAGTATCACATAAAAAATTTACATTTCGATGGTATAAATCTTTCAGCAAATTATATGAGGAGTAAAAAGGACGATAAATTTCCTCTGGAAAACCTGTAGAAAAAGTCAGGAAATTTCTGAATCGCCTGAATTTCTTGACAAACCTGTTTTAGAAATAAAAAATGAACCTTAATTCCTTGTTGGTAGAATTTTTTAAGGATTTCATAGATACACTGCCTCTAAAAAAAGAGTCTAATGAAAGAAAAAGAAAAATAAATTCAGTTGTTCTAGATTA
Source organism: Euura saliciscinereae (assembly GCA_018420115.1). Lineage (NCBI taxonomy): Eukaryota > Metazoa > Arthropoda > Insecta > Hymenoptera > Tenthredinidae > Euura > Euura saliciscinereae. Next base: position 23,586 of record JAFFZH010013510.1, read on the forward strand.
ACAAATTTAGTGCATACCTACACCACAAAAAAAGAGTAAAAATGTTAGTAATGTCTCAAAGTCTGCAGTACAATTCCAGTTTTTATGTTCTATGTTCGTTTTTAATTTCTACTACACACACTAATCAAGGGGTTGGTTGGATAAAGTCTGTACGAAATGTGTTTTTTAGTGTACCGACGTATGTACTTGTAAGAGAAAACCAGTCCTCGAAGTGAAGTTGTGCAGAGTTTGCTTTACCTCTGATGATGATTGTTTAACGGTTCTTCAGAGAAATGACTTGTTCTCCACGTTGGTGGTTCGTAATTTTAATTAACATCAAACGTAGAAAGGGCCACTAACCAAAGAACCAAAGGACAAAGTATCAAGGAGGAAGGAAGTAAGGGACGCGAACATTCCGTCGAGAATAGAGGGTCTCGCGGGTTTCAATTGAGGAGTAAAAAAAAAAAAGTAATTATTAATAAAACGAAACTCAAACTCGCTGAATTAATTCTTTACTCATTTACTTTGTAGAGTCGATTCCTGAAATTTCATTCCGTTGCTTAAATCTCGTCAATTTTATTGCGACGTTACTCTCCAATTATTCGGGAGTAGCACGTCGTAAATCATCGATAATCTGCATACCACGTTGTTATTTCGTATGGGAAACGTTCCGACCTCCGTCAAGGGGTGGATCCTGGTGGGTTTGAAAGGTTTTAACAGGCGAGGTTCGAGTCCGAGTCCATTTCTCTTGTCAGATAAATGCCACTTATCATGACACACCGGGGGGAACCTTGGAGTCGATATCAAGCCGCGGTTCGATATTCCCGACGTTTTTTTTCTTCTTCAGCTCTTGTCAAATGAGAGAATAACAAAGATAACACGAGCTTCTCGTCCTCGCTGAATTTGACAAAACTGATGAAATTTCTATATCGAGACAAAATTTGATACTTTTATTTTGTCCAATCAAACAAAAATAATTTTTTTTTTTTCCGGATGATTGAATTATTATGCGATACTTGAGGGAGAAATCGAGCGGTTTGACTCCGGCTAGAGAATAAGGAAGAGAGATTGTGTCGAACGGTTCTGCAGAGAGCGGGCCAGAGCCGAAGGCATCGCTACCCCTAATCCGTGAAACGTTGAAGGGTAGCAAGTTCTGTTTTATGGCAAGTGAGTCACTCAGCTAGTTTTTCTCTCCTTTTAGTTCTCCACCATGGTTCTCCCAGTCTCTCTTTCTCTCTTTCTCGATTCACAGACGCGATCGTAGTCCTGCTGCGGGATATTTCACGACCCCGATGGCCTCCACTTCTTTCTGCTCCTCGTGCTCTCTACTCTCTCCCTTATTCTGCGTCCCTCATGCCGTAAAAACTCGACTTGCTGAAAGAAACTGACGATATAAAGTCGTATTTATATGAAGAGGGCGAATGGATGGACACTGTGTAATCAAAGAGGGTTTAAATCGTCGGGAAAAAGTCAGGAAAATTGAATAAAATTCGTGGAATTTGAAAAATTTGGATATTTCCAATTTTTTATTTGAACCTCAAGTACTGGAAAAATAAATTCTATCATCATCAGCTGCATCTGTAAAGAAAGAGAAAAAAAATTGTGTTAGGTATTGAAATATTCGAGTTTCAGAAAATATATTTGCTCTCTTTAAATTTCATTGACAAAATAAATTTTAAAGAAAGTATTTATTGAATCACTATTTTTTGATAGATGAATTTTTTAGTATCATGACCTCTGATAATTCGCGAAGGCAAAGGTTTTTATTCCGTTTCTACGAATACATTCTTACTTTTTGTTTTATTGCTGTGAGATAGATACAAGATTCTTTACTTTCTTCTTTCTCGACTCGAGTATCTCTTATAACACAATTAGAAATAAAATTGCAGTGAAAATGACCCCAGAGCTTTCATACTTTATGTAAATATATGTATATATACACAGAATTTCAAGAATAAACGTATATCATATATATATATATACACGGGCAGAATATAACCGCGTGCATGAGTCAGGATGTTTAATTATAAACTTTGACCTTTGAGGCGTGGGTGCTGCTGCAGCCTCGGGGTCCTCGGTTCATGTATACACACACATATATATATATATATATAACCACCGAAGCAAACCGTGTAAAACATCTCCGGACAAGTTTTACATCGTTTTTTTCTTTTCACTCTTTATCAGCATTTTTTTTTTGTCATATGCGCAATGAAATATTCCTATGACTATATAAATTCACACCCTGATACATTCATCATTTTCCCACGGGATTTCTTTTATCATCGTTGTATAATTGTTGGTTGAATTTTTCGATTTTGATATCATTTTTATGTTCTTATAGGACGAAGATTATAAAAAACGTGGTTTCAATACGATTACGAGCATATGTTTTTTTTTATTTTTTTTATTTTTCCGTTCACGTACCTATCTGCATGGCACTACGTTGTGACTTGTGAAAGGTTTTTCTCGTTAACCCTCAACCCTTTTGTGGGTTTTATAGGTTTTGTGGTGTCCCAACGGCCTCGCAGCCTCATGGTGGCGGCGGTGCTGATATTATCGTTAATGGGATTTGATGCGCAAAAACAGAAAAAAAAGAAAATTGGGGGGAAAATCGGAGAAAAAAAATCGTATTTTGAGCAGCGATCGAATTCCATGGATTATCCATGTAATATTATCATATATCTTGTTGAAACTCCTTTGATTTTTGATGAAGAAAATTGAATTCCTAATTTTACTAAACACACTTTTATCACAAGAGAAAAAAAAAATACAATATTATATTCGAATTTGACTGATTAAGAATTGTGTAAATTTAGAGTGTTTCGAAAATTCTTATCCATATCTTAAGATTATGAAAAATAATTTAAATATACATTTCTAGATATTTTTTAGTCCTTCGAAATGAAGAAGAAATGTTCTTATCATTTGCTTGATTTTCTTCTACATGGACTATATTTTTCTCCACTAAACTGGGGGGAAAACCGAAAAACAAAATAATCGCATATTAGTTAACGATTGAACTCCGTAGATAATCCATGTATTATTATCATATATCTTCCACTTTCTAATCTATTTTTATGTATGTATTGCCAACGACACATCATTCGAATTCATCAATTCCTGATTACTATTACAGAATTGATTTTACTTTATCAAAATTCATTAAAAAAAAAAAAAAAAAAAAACAGTGACCTGCTGATTGATTCATCATCCAATTTCGCAGCGATATAATATATATGTATATAAACTCTTACAAAGGCTGCGAATCTGGTTTCCGCAGCGTTTTATTCCCTTTTTCTTTCTTTCTTTTTGCGAGCTGTAAAATGCGGAAGGCAATTCTCTACCGAGTTTTAAACTACAATGGCTTCCTTTCAGATCTTTCACTACCGTTCTTTCATTGATTGAACCCTCATTCAATCCTGTCGAAAGTCATTTTTCACACTTTAAAATGGTTTTCACACGATTTTGGAAACCGTTTTTTTTTTCCTCGTGCCTATGATGCATGAAGTAAAATTTAGAGGTGGACCACGATTTCAGGGTTTTTTGGTCTCAAAACTGTCAAAACAAGAAGGAACCATTTTCAAAGTGAACAGAATCAATCGAAAGTCTGAAAAAAAATGACTTTCAGCAGTTTTCACAGAGTGGAGTTTCTGTCTATCTTCTTGAAAAACTTGGACGACCTGGAAATCTAGTGATACTTTTTTTTTTTTTAAATATTGTTTGCGAATTAAAAATTTTGAACAAGTATTGATTTGAAAAAAAAAACATCAAACCTGCAGTCAAGTGTATTTGGAGAAAATGATAAAAATCGTATTTCGATACACCTGGAAGATAAAAAAATAAATAAAAATAGCCTGGAATGTGGAATTCTCGATCCTGACATGAGTACACAAAAAGACACAGACACTTCTTTTTTCGAAATTTTAAGGTGTATCGAAAAAAAAATGTCTTACAGTGATTCCGATAATGATAATAAAATGCAAAAGTTTCTTTTAAAAATGTATATACACAGTTTTTTGGTTGAATTCCTCGGAGATTTTGTGCTCTTTATTCAGTTTATTATCGTTGGTTATTGTCTGGCCCCACGAGGAGGGTGCGGGTCTAGATCAGGGACTAGGGAGAGACAGCAGTCATAACGTGAGACCAAGCCTATGTGAGTATAGCTATAACGTATATATATATTCCTATACATATATATAAAGAATTGACTTGTTTACGATTTTCTCCGCAAGGCAATTTCATGGTATAAATCTCTCCTTCGCACCCCCGCCGCCTGTGACGACGACGACGACGATACGTCGACGTCCCGACGCACCTATAATTACGTTTCTTTACGAGCCATATATAGATTAGGTAATTGTTTGTTCAGGATTCTATCGCAAGGTCGTCAAAAGTCTTATCGCGGACTAGAAACATTTCTAGTGATATTATAGCTACCTATCATATGGGCTTGCAGGTTAAATACAGTCCAACCTCTCTATAGGGCCGCCCAGGCCCCCAAGGGGAAGAGTTTTTCCAGGAACTGAGGTACCCCCACTTTGCCATCTTCGCTAGTCGCACGACTCGTCTTTCGTCTCTTTCTCGAGCTCAGGTTACAAGGTAGAGTGGGGGAACGCTGCGAGCGAGAAATAGGGGAACCGGCTCTATTGGGAGGGGGCTTATAGAGAGGTCGGACTGTATGTCATCAGCTGGTGTTTTTTTTTTTTTTTTAATGGTAGACCGAACTCGTCGAACTGAAATTAGTCCCATTCGATTATAATTTCTATTTTCATCGTTCTTTTCACTTTATACTATCAAACCACAAAATAATTAATAATTATAATAATGAGTATAAAAAAATTCAACTATTACTTCTTTTTACGTTTTTTTTTTTTACAGTTTTCATGCACTGCACAATACCAAAAATATTCTCTGTGTTACAGTTTCGAAATTTTTTATATATAATGAATAATTTAACTTTTTTGTGTTATAGGTATAGTTTCAAAATTGATTTTAACGAAACATTGAAGAAGATAAAAATTCAATATACACATGAAAAAAGAAATAGTTCGAAAGAAAAAAAAAACACTGAAAAAATTCATTATCATAGAAAATTATAGAAAAATATCTTCTATGTATATGAGATTTTTAATGGAGGATTTTTGCTTGCAGTTGCGTTTTGAATTCAGGAAACTACCCCATAATTGTGTTGTTGTTGTTGTTTCCTTTGTTTCTATTTTATTTTACTTTTACTTTCTTGCTTCTATTAAAATAGGATGTGGAATGTGGACTGATTTCGCGGTTCGGAATTTATTTAAATATAGGTATTTAATGCTCATGACTATGCCTATGCCTATACCCAACGAACCTGCACCAGCCAGCTACGAGGAGAGATTTTGTATACCTACGGTCGTAAATTTGGTCGTTCGTTGCATACTACGTACCGTAGTTATCGTTATACCTGTGTATATATATATATAAATATTATGTATATTCTCAAAGCGAGAGCGGAAACGAGACCGAGGTACGCTATACCCATTTGCGTAATTCAATTGTAAATATCAGAGAGACCATAGCGTAAACGCTGTACGTATAGCTGTTACGCTTATTTTACCATATACATGCGTACGTAACAACTCTGCTTCTGCTTCTGCTTCTGCGTTTGCTTCTGCGCGATTCTCCCTCGCAAAATGCGTTCAGTATTATTATAGGCATGTCGGTAACGGAATAATTTCATCCGCATAATATCGCCTACCCCAAAATTCGACTGAAAAATTTATGGAGCTTTATATATGCGTGTATTAAATCTTTTTTTTTTTCTTCTCATTGTGGGTTTATTTTACAGTTTATCAAATATACATACCAGTTTCATCATTTTTATCGAGAGGATATTAAAGCAGAATCTGGAATCAACATTTATTGACAAATTCGTGGGTTGAATTCATGAAGAATATCATTCTCAGTGTCTTTTTTGTAGATATTTCACTTCCGGTGAATCCCAGGCAAGAAATGACCGAAATCGAAGTTCAAGCTTATGAATTTCTCTACAAAAAAGATTCAGGAAGTTATTCGAGTAGAATCAGTCGTTTCAAAGATATACAGGCTTTAAAGTCAAACAAATTCGTTGATCAAATTCA
>JAFFZH010013515.1:0-13155 GCA_018420115.1 Euura saliciscinereae
AACACCAGATTTTAGAGGAACCACTGATAGAGGCAGTGTAGCGAGGGTTTGGAGTCATCATTACCTTGGAAGTGACGAACCAAGGGGTCCTGATCGCTGCCTGCCTTTACACACGCACACGCACACTCACACGCACGCACGCTCACACGCACGCACGCACACACGCATACGCACACTCACACCCACACGCACACTCACTCACACGCACGCACACACGCACCAGCCCACTTACACGCACGCACACTGACACGCATACGCACACTCACACGCACGCACACGCTGGGTAACGCGAAGCAGTGCATACGCGCGTCCGCCTCCTAGCCTTGCAAACGCGTGAGGTTACTGAAAATTGAATTACTCGGTGAAAAAAAATCGGAGTAAATTTTTCCGAAGCAGTTTTTGAAGAGGAGCCCTGAGGCTACAAAACAGCTATGGCGGCACTTTTCCCCGATTTTTTCTCACGCCCACAGCGCAGTTTGAAGGGGGCGGTTGTCCACGCTTTTCGCGACCCTTCGTTCAAACACGCACGAACACGTCCAAAATGGCCGCACTCAAAATTTTCAAAAACCAAATCGAAGACGAAGTTTCAAGCTTCAAAATGGCTGTTGGACGATTTTTTTCCGCTATTTTATCACTAAGTTATGCTAGTTTGAAAATCGCCAATTTTCGCCAAGAATTGGGTGGTCCGTTAATTTTTTTGCTGAGTGTATAACCCTGTAAACCAGTTTTAATTTATTTTAATTCGTGTCCTCCAAAAGTGGTGATAATAACTTTGGTCAAAGGCTCTCTTCTCTCTAGAAATGTCTCGCTAAACCGGCGGAACGTAACAGCACCGCCTTTTCCTTCAAAACCGTCAGTTTTCCGGAAAATTTGTTCGAATATAAAAGACGCAGCTTAAGGATAGCTGCTATATTGTTCCTCACGTATTCCCCCGAGAAATCAACACTTCAGGAGATAACCCGGAAAAAGTGAGCAGTCTCGGATTATATCGATCCTGTGCAACGAGTGATGCATTTGGGTGAAAAACGATGTCGTCGTGCTAAAACCGAGCACGACTTTAACGTACGTCTCGGTGTATATACATTCAATATTTACAAAGGCACCAGATTCTCTCGAGTAGGTACGTTATTTCTCAGCAATGTGCAAGGCGCATTTTTAGTTCGCATAAAAATAATATGCAGTATATGTGGACCCACTACTGCTTCGCTTGTGTACCTACCACCGTGTCTGGGATAAAGAGATTAATGCGTTCGACAGGTACCACCGTTGATGCTGTTCCAGGTAAAGTACCGAAGAATATTCACGGATAAAATATCAGAAAATGAAAATCTACCAATTATACTCGTGATTTGGTATCTGGTCGATAATTGTAATGAAAAACTTGAGATATTCCATCCGAATATCAGAATTCTGCGGAAAATTGGATGTTTAAATTCTTAAAATCATAATTTTAGGATTACTTCCATACGTCGCATTACTCTTAGAATTGAAACGAATGAGGGATTAACAACAAACCAGATGAAGAAGTAACGGAACGAAAAAGGTAACGTGCAATTCCATTTTCCCCGTAATCAAACGATGCAGAATAAAAATCGTTGCATAATAATGACACGATATTAGAGGTGGCAGCAGTGGGCTCGTTACACAGACGATGGATGGTCCTATGGTAGTGTAGTACGTTGCCAATGTGTGCTGGTGTACAAGACCAGCAAAATCTACCTGGTCCTCGATAATCCGTAGAAAACAGTAGAGCAGCTCATGCAGATACGTACGTCTAGGTATAAGGAGAAAACACGGTATACTGTATGAAACATAACAGTGTGTGGCGACACAGGTACACATGTACGATTCAGGTTCCTCCTAATCCCTGGAAATCCCTGAATCCTTGAATCCCTCCCGGACTTAACGACCCCCGTGTTTATCTTCCCACGTCTGTTACGTATAATACACGTAAGGAGGAGAACATGCATTACCGATTAAACGGTTTTTTCTTTTGTTGTTGGTCTTTTTCTAGAATGCTTTATCTGCGGAAGCGACGACAGAGGATGTTCTAATCATTTTGTGAAATTCACAGGCGCTAAATTACAGCCAACTATCGCCGACCTCGAGTGACGTAACTAGCTATATGAAAATTATGACGGTGCGTTTCAACCCCTGGCGGTAGGGCTTGCAGGGACTAGCCAGGACGAGAAGGCGGAAGCCACGGCGTGGGTGCGGCGCGATGTATAACTTCTGTTCCGGTCCAAACCGCGCATTAATTATTCGGTTTTGTTTCTGAAGGGACGGGTTTGCGGGCTCGCTAACGGCCTATGAGTACGCTCGCAGGTCGTGATTTTACCACACTTACCAAACTGCCCGTGGCAGACGAACCACCGAACCAATTACACGTTGTGCGGAACCGTCACGCGCTTCATTGTGGTTAGGAACATTGGCGCTAAGCTCTTTCAACATGCAACGCATAGTAGGGTAGACTGCTCTAAGATGGCGCACTTAAGGTTTGTTCAACTATATAATGAAAAATAACAACATCAAAAAGTTATAAATTTTTTTACGAAATCTTTGGCCCTTCGATGACATTATTGTACACTAACTTTATATTAATTTGTCAACTGTCACCGACAAAAAAATCAAATGCATGAAAATTTATTTGCGCACTCTTACAAATACCAGTGTGTAAGAGTGCGCACTTTGATTTGTAAGAGGGAGCACGGTGTTTTACGCAAAAATATCAGACGTATATGGCTCCAGATCACAATACGTATAAAGAATACATCTATCGAGCCACCATTGCATACATGTTACGCACTGTATCCATTCTCTGGTTCTTGGCTCGCTGCATATTTCGTTACACCCTGGGCACCGCCACATATTCATTTTGTTGGGGAATTTTGTGTTTTTGAGTGTTGATTTTTTTTCTTTGCCTTCGATTTTTTGTATGTTCTCATCGAAATTTAGTTGAGTTTTTCTTTTGGGTTTTTTCTTTTTCCACTCTTCAAGCATATGGGTTTTCCGCGCGCACTCTTAGGAGCTACAGGAGTGCGCACTTTTACATGCTAGCAACACTTATTACAGATAATGAAGTGCCACCCTCCATGTTGTAACAAAATAATTGACCTACTACATACGCTCAGCTAAATGTATAATAAAGGTTATATTCATATTATACAGTCGATATTCGCATGATCCCGAAGTGGATACAGTTTCCCAAACGTCAAAATATTTTAATGAAATACAGAAAATAGCTAAAACTCAGCTGGTTTCCGTATTTTTCATTTTTTCCCGGCAAAACTTCATGACCCCAACCCTGGCATATCTAGTGACAGCTAGGAACCGAAGTTGACTGCAATGCGCAAATGCATTGTCAAATATGACCACCGCGCACTCTTATCTCCCGCGCCATCTTAAAGCAGTCTACCCTACGTGGTGAAGTTTTCAACTCAAACGGTTTTTTGTCCTGCCAGACCTGCAAAAAATGAAGACGATTGTAGTTTCAGTCATGCTTCAAAGTTGCAAAGTGGACCGAGCGGCGGCCATTTTTCTTTTGCACTCAGTACGGGGAGAGCAATCTGAAGCGTTGAGGACGATGTTTCAAAAAAAAATCTCGCGATTTTGTGTCGATTTTGCAACGACATAGAATAATGGCTTGAATTCTGACAGAATGTAATTTCCTGTACAGACTGTTAAGAAAAACAGAAAAAAAAGTAAGACGAGGCTAAAGATTAAGGACTGAAGATAAATGCGCGTGACGTCAGCAGCTGGCGGATAAGCGTTCGGTCAAAAATAAAGTGGCAAGGTTTGGTTGGGTGGCCTCAAGGGAAAAGAATCAGTTTTATAGCAGCTATATAATCCCTCCAATAACGATCGATATACACATTAGGTAGAGTCTTCGCCAGCGTAACGTGGTATCAGGAAGAAAAATCATCTGCAAAGGTAAAGAGTCGCGCGCTTTTGACAATGCGCAAACGCAAAACGCCGCGGCTTTGGCCACCCTACATCCTACCAGCCTTGCCGTCAGTGCGTGGTAGACACTCCGCGTTTCATCGTCGGGAATCAAACGGACCCTACTTTCGACAAAGTAACTTGACCCAACGTAATTTTGGCTCGACAGTGAACAAGTTTGAATGCTAAATTAAACAGAAAAAAATTTACAGGAAAAGGAACACAAGTTTTGGTCTCCTTGATAAGAAAATTCCCACCTTTTTCCTTTTTTATTGTTAGGAAAAAAAATGATTTCGAGATCATTCAAGTGATCCGACAAACATTTTCAACCGACTGAAATGTTGGTTTCTAGTTTGTAACGAGGAGAAACTAACAGTGGAGGGATAAGCGCAGTGGCAAAGTTTTGACAGTTTCCACAGTTCCATCCGTTTGTGTGATTTGTGATGCGGTTTATTGTGCCAGGGTCATTAACTGGGATCGGGAAAACATCAGTCGAAGTTGTCTGGTGTCAGTGACTAAGAGAGTGTTGTGAGTTTGGAGAGGAGACGGGGAGTCCTGATCCCAGAAGAGTTATTCTAACATGATATTTGGTGGCAGCGGTGGGATAGCAAAGACCCCATGAAGTTTGTCGAACCTTAGATTAGTTCGGCCTTGGACGCTGAAGAGTTGATCACCAAAGTTGAAATTGAATCCCAAATATGAAAGTCCCACTTGTTTTATTGGGTGGAATTGTCGTCCTATCAGTCGCGGTGGCTAGAGCATTATCCTGTGTGTGTTCACCCCTAGAATGCGACTCTCTCACCGAAGAGGATTGCCCCGGGGGACTGACCTGGGACCCGTGCAAGTGCGTAATTCAACCTTGACTCGAATTGCTATCCTTGCATGAGTAGCTCAGAATTTGACTGAACGGAATCGCGACGAGAAGAGTGGAAGAGATAGAGGCGGAAAAACGCTTTTTCAAAGCATCCTATTTATTACATTGTTTGACAGATCTGATCCGCTTACCCCGAAATAAGGGTCAGATAACCGAGAGATCAAAGTATCGAAAAGGGCCGACACCGCGCCGTATCCATAAAAATGTCATACTATAAATCTTCTCACGTCAAGCGCTTTCAAGAAACGAATACCCAGAATTTTCAACTGTCAATTCGACTTGGAGACTCCTCAGACCCGGGTTATCATCTTTATACTCTTTCAATTAATCAAGTCTTGCAACTTACGCAAGAGCATTTTTTTCATATTCATCCTTAAGTACGCGAAAAAAAAACGGGAAACTATCGCCTCTTTTATCTGCCAAGTCACGGATAATCTTATGGACTATGTTGTTTTTTCAACCCTTGCCTCTCCTTCCACCATCCTTCGATGACTATAAGAAGCAAGTCTCTCAGTCCCAGAGGACCGTTTACTCAAGTTAGCCAAACTTTCACGGAATTTTAAGGGATGGAAAGTTTATATCGATGGGCAAGGTGCCGTGCCGCGATGCGTCGTGAATGTTTCATCATTTCATTCCATTCTCTATCCCGTCGATTGATCCCACAATCACAATGATTCTTGACTGGGGACCTTTACCCCGAATGTCATGGCTGTCTGATCTTTCAGATGCTGCAAGGTCTGTGCGAGGGTCGAGGGCGAACCGTGCGGTGGTCTCTTCGGCTTCTCCGGAAGCTGCTCGGAAGGACTACAATGTGTGATCACCAGTCTACTCGACCACGCGCGGGAAGTCGACGAAGGGACTTGCACGAGTGAGTGGTAGATAACTAGGCCAAGTTCTAATGGAAAAGAACAACGGAAATGACAACGGGGATTAAAGTATTGTTGAATTTTTCAAGTTCCCACGTCAGGCAAATCACTCTACTGTGCTTTACGAGTGGTAATCGATGTCTTGAGTTTCAATTCAAGCATTTTCGGCACCAGTACTCCCAAGTTCTTGGAAACATATAACAGTGAATTATGTATTTTTTCTTAATGCAATTCAAGAATCTGAATGATGAAAGCATCGAAGGGGGATTCTATCTGTAACCAGACTGATAAACTCTTTGGTTAGTTCTGATTGTATGAGCAGAAATCGCCAAAAAAATACTTTTCATTTTTCATTTATTAAGTTTCTAAAAAATTAGAAGTTACCGCTCACATGAACAATAATTCACAAGTAAATTTCAATTACGTTCTCATGGATTTATGATTATCAGAAAATCATGATGTCTATCAGATTATTTCGACATTTTAAACAAATCAATGATATCTCGAGCACAGAATTGATGTATTGGAACAATTGACAATCAGTCGGAAATAAATGTCTAATTTTCAAAAAATGGGTAATTGATGTCGAATGAAATATTAATGAAGAATTAGTCACGAATGAACTACTAATTTTTGAACAAATAAGCAATTGGTGTAGAATAAAATGCTAATTTTCCAGAAAATGGACAATTGATGTCGAATGAAATATTAATTTTTCCACACAAAAAATGAGTAGTCAGTCACGTAACATAGTTGAAGAATTTTATTAACAACCTACACCCGTAACTCAGTACACTGTATTTCATGCATCAGTCATTCCGAAAAGTGATTTGTAGTATTGACACAATTTCATTCGGGTCAATACTATACCTTAACATCTTGATTTCTTATGTAATGGTTTAGTCGAGCAGATACCAGAAACATTTACGTGGTTTTATATTTTTTCGACAGTATTGCGTTCATCGTGAATCATTTACCCGAAAACGTTTTTCTCCACACCAACTGATACCGATCCCACTTCATGAAATTTTATGATTTCATACAATACATAAATCGGAGGGTCGGATTCAGCATCATGATATCTAATCAAAAAGGTTCGTCGGGGAATGCTTGCGGTCATATCTACATGAACATGACTATTTTCGATTCAGTTAACCACCAATTTTTGAATAATGAGTCATTCATCCTTTACTAATTGATCATTCCTACGAAAATGAGCAATTTAGCCTTTCGCATTACTAATTTTTTGAACAATTAGCAAATTATTCTTCATAAATTGACCATATTTCAAAAAATTAATAATACTTTTACCTCATTGATGAATTTCAGAGAAAAAAAATCAGAGATTTAACATGAGCAATTTATCGCTCACCATAGAATTTCAAATTGGATAATTTAAATGACGGATTTTCGAATTGTAACAGATTGTTAATGGTTCAAATATTATTATTAGTTCATAAATATTTCTACGCTCAACCAGCACTATTTAGAAAAATATTTTCAATTCTGTTGAATGATATTTGCAAGTTCCAAAACAATTGGAAATATATACCTAAAATGTTCCTGGAACTATCATTTTTGCCGATCTCTGGTTCTGAGGGGTATTTTTTCTTTAGCAACCGCAGGTTTCACAGATTTCGTGAACTTCAGTTTTTTATTCAAAATGTTATAACTTTGGTACCAATTGAGCGGCCGGAAAGCATAATCCCGGGAGCGCTCGGACTCGGGAATCCTAGTACGCAAGGGAGGGGATAACGCGAGCATAACGCGTTGCTACGGGCGCGAGTTAATCCGACGCGAAATTTTGAAACTGCCATTATTCCGGTTCTAATTATCGGATCGTGATGATTTATATACCAAAATTTTCGTAAGACTTTAGCGCTTCCAACGAACCTCATTTCATCGCTGAGTCTATGAATTTTCGATAGTTTATCAGCACACACAGTTTGAAGTGAAAAACTCAATGATCGATGTCAAAATTTATTGAAATAAATAATATCCCTTCAATTATTATGTCTTCAAGTAAAACATATCTGAAATTCAAATCGATTGGAGAAGTTTTACGAAAGTTGTGAGCTGAAATGAACGAAAGCGCGAGTCGGCGCTCGACGCTGTAAATGCACGCGTTGCTTTTTAATACCTCATATTTCGTTTTTCGGCTTACACGATACCCAAAAGTTGTTCTTTGGGTCTTTAGAATGTTTCTCGTGAAATGTTAGATTTTTCACATTCACGAAAAAGCGTTTTTTATTAAATGTTTATGCGCGCGCGAAGCGCGTGCGTTTATAGCTCGCGCGAACCGTGCTTTTGTTTTTTTCTGGTATTAATTATTTCGCATTATAATATATACTGTATGAAAAAAACATTGCTTTGTGTTTTTTGAGAGATATTCCTTATTGGAATTGTAGAAATATTATGGCAATCTCAGTATAGTTCCGCGATTAGTTCGCTTTTCTGTTTATTTTCCGGGGAAATCCCTTTGTTGTGGTCGATTCCTTAATTCTTTCAGTGTTTACAAAAATGCAGTTGGACCTCAAAATTGTCAGTCCTCGTTTAGCAGTCGTCCAAGCGCAATGTCAAAATAGCTTTGTAAATTATTAAAAAACTTATTTATAGTTATTGAAAAAGAATTAGTTTTTCAAGAAAAATGAATAATGAGAAGAAAAATGCTGGAAGAAAAAGAACACGAGATAAAAGTTCTTGGAAGGAAAGTAAAGCTATAGTTGCAAGAAACAAGGTACTTCTTCACACAATTTACTAACATTTGATTATATATTATGAAATTTTTTGATAGTGATTATGATTTGGATAGAAAAAAAATAATTTATTCGAATAATTAGATTAACACAAAGCAATGTTTTTTTTCATACAGTATATATTATAATGCGAAATAATTAATACCAGAAAAAAACAAAAGCACGGTTCGCGCGAGCTATAAACGCACGCGCTTCGCGCGCGCATAAACATTTAATAAAAAACGCTTTTTCGTGAATGTGAAAAATCTAACATTTCACGAGAAACATTCTAAAGACCCAAAGAACAACTTTTGGGTATCGTGTAAGCCGAAAAACGAAATATGAGGTATTAAAAAGCAACGCGTGCATTTACAGCGTCGAGCGCCGACTCGCGCTTTCGTTCATTTCAGCTCACAACTTTCGTAAAACTTCTCCAATCGATTTGAATTTCAGATATGTTTTACTTGAAGACATAATAATTGAAGGGATATTATTTATTTCAATAAATTTTGACATCGATCATTGAGTTTTTCACTTCAAACTGTGTGTGCTGATAAACTATCGAAAATTCATAGACTCAGCGATGAAATGAGGTTCGTTGGAAGCGCTAAAGTCTTACGAAAATTTTGGTATATAAATCATCACGATCCGATAATTAGAACCGGAATAATGGCAGTTTCAAAATTTCGCGTCGGATTAACTCGCGCCCGTAGCAACGCGTTATGCTCGCGTTATCCCCTCCCTTGCGTACTAGGATTCCCGAGTCCGAGCGCTCCCGGGATTATGCTTTCCGGCCGCTCAATTGTCAAAATTTCAATGGTTTCTTGTCCACCAAAATGGACACATTTTTGTCTACATTCAGAATATTTCAAGATTTGGCAGATCAATATAAAATAAAGTTGAGATAGTCAAGCATTGTAACTATCTTTCGATTTCGAATTTCTTTCATCAACAGGATCATAAAAGCCGTAACTTTTTTGAATGTATACTCTATCACCGGATGAGAGGCTTTTTTGAACGAGTTATTATCATGTATTTTTGGACTTTGAATAGCCCACTTCAACAGTAATGGAGGTATTATTGTACTGTTTCTTCTCCCGCGGTCTGGGATTCCGAAAAATTGATTTTTCTTTGAAATATTTGAGCCGAAAGTCTTTGAAAGAGTATCAAGTACAACCACTCGACAATATTATAGAATCCATGGTTTAGAAACTTCGAACAATTTCACCAGTCAGTTAGCACAATGTTAACTCCGTAATGACTATAAGTATAGGAAGTAATGCAACTTCTATCATAAGGTAATTGTCGGAACAGGATATGAGTTGACAAAACGGATGAATAAGTTAATGAATAACTTTTTAATAACTTATACACAGCAAAGGTACATAAAATTCAGAGATCGTAGTAATCGGAGCAGTCACCAGAAGCGACCAACGGTTGTGATAGCCTATTTCGTTGCGCTCTTATCGTTGTTATCACCGTAACTCAAGTTGGTAATAGTACAGTAATTATGTACGTATCCTGTGCACATTGTACACGAGTAGTTAGGTGGGATACGGACAGTAGCAATCTAGTCAGAAGTTTCCACCGAGGGAAAGTGTGTGTCAAAGCGTCTCGAGGTTTTGAGTGTAGGTTGAAGCTGGAGAGTGTAGCTGCCTTATAACTGAGTCTTAGGTAAGGGGGTGTAAGTATGTGCTGTAATGTAACAAAAGCTCTAACGACCCAAACTTCTCAAATGTCGTAGAAAATCTCGAGGTGATTCTTCGCATTTATCAGACTTGTTGTAGTTTGTTTATCTCAAAACTCATTGTCAGCGCCCCAGGCTCAGCCTTGCTTTGACTCCAATTACGTCTAACGTTGAACAGACTCACAGTAAGTCATTGTAATTACCTTGCATGACACAAATAGGTTGATCAATTCATGATCAACGGAATCCACAACACAAAAGCAGAAACTTCATTTTATCATCGTTGTTCGAACACTTACTCGAGCGTAATCGAGTTTCGGAAAACAAGAAGTTTCGTCGAAAGTCAGTGACGTAACTCTATTCTGAATACGTATTACAGCTTGAAGTTTTCTTAAGGTAAATTTTCAGGTTGCTGTGAAGGAAATTGATTCTGCTATCCACGGTGCAATTGACTGACTGATAATCCAACCCTAAGGAACCCGATTATCTCAGCACGCACATTTTCCTCTCGGGTGGAATAAATTACCAAACCAAGAAGAAGCAGAAGGGAATGAAAAAGATGAAGGAGAAGGAAAAGCAATTTGCTTCTAATAAACTTGCATAAATATTAGTGCGCTGAGATCAAATTAGACCCGATTATTTATTTTCTGATGTGAAATTGAACTCCTGCAGAAGCGAAATAGATAAATTACGACTTCGAAGCTACTTCAGAACCAAGGGTGGGTAGTTCTGACTGTCTCAGCCTCAATTCCAATTTATGTTGCTTTATAAATCATCTCCATAATTGAACCCCTCTGATTATTGTTGGCTTTGATCATTTTCCTCTCGAAATCCACTCTCCCCAGTTTCCCAATTAATTGTCCAAATAAGATACCGGGCCCCCTTGAAAATGTGTATTCTAGTAACGTCAGCATGCTCAAGAGAATCTGAGATAAAATCGTTTATCAAATTTCATTTCTCCTCCCCTTATTATATTAGCACGAAGTGCTATAACGTGGAACGGATGATATCACGATCTACTTTTCAGACGAAATTTTCCTAACCCGGTATAGTAATTTCCACTAGGTGTACGCAGTCTAATTTATTCAGCTATAAATCTTGTTACGAGCACGAACCTTCGACAAACCTACGTATCAAAGATTAGGTTTGAGGGTGCGGGTTTGATGCTTTTTCCAGAGGCGTTTGTGCACGGCATGGTATGAGGAGAGTCTCATTTTTCCTTTTTCATTTTCTTTTGTGAAAAATTCCCCGCCTCAGTTGTTTCCACGCCCTTTCTGTCCATTAATCACAGATGTTACGCAACTGCATGATACCTTATCAATCGCCTGCTCTTGAAACTCACGTACAGTAACGAAATTTGAACAGTCGTTCGCGACATATTATATAAAAGTTCATTCAGACAAACGTCAAGACGAAAGTTATTATTACGTTAATAATACTTCTAGCGAAGACACGAGACAGACAATTTGATACTGCTCTTTCACATAGAATCTCAAGTAGCAACATCCGAGATATAAGAAAACTCCAACTATTGTATCTATTGGTCAGGACATACAAAAGTGAGCATCATGTTCCTTCTGAATACAGGATCAATTCAATTATTCGAGGCGAACACGATTTTTCTGTCAATACGGAAAACTACAGAAAGAACGTTGTTCTATAATATTCTATCTGTATATATAGTATTTCAGGACAGGACCTTGGCTGATGAGCCCCATGGGGCATCTTTAGTGAGACAACTCAATAGAAAATGATAGGAAGAAAAGAATGTGACTGGTCTAGCGACATTCAATGTTATCGCAGTTGTACATTTCAGGTCTCTTTGTGTGGCGTATGTAGTAAAGGATCATATGGAAGAGTGTTAAGGTAGTTCATTGAAACCGTCGGCCACGAACCTAATTTTGCTTCGATATGGCAGACATGCGACACATATAATTTCGCATACATTTCCAGAAAAAGACAATACCTACCGGGAACGAACATCATCCATAAGTTCGTGAGATCTGGGCATGAAGGACGCCCATTGATAGGGCATAGAGTGACTGGTTTTCTCCCTTATATCTATCAGAATATAAGAGTATCAGCTTTATAGTAATCAACATGAACACATAGCAACAATTAGAACAGCCCTGATATTTGGTCATTCACAATAAGTTCTGCCAAACAATATATGGGGGGTTCCATGGCATTTCACCTAATCGGTGAAGGTCACCGACGCCGATCTTGATGTCAATTTTTTTCTCAATTCGTCCATCGAAAAAAGTGAAAACGTGTTTGGCCGTTTTTCGATTCAGCCACGTTTTCTATTTTTTTTAATTTTCCAATTTTTCATCCTTTTCGCGAACGGACTTTTTTCAACTGGCTCTAACTTCAAAAGCTTTGACTTTTTTCGAAAAATGCTAAGGACATAAAATGTGCCAAAAAGACCGAGATTTTCGAAAAAAAAATGCACAATCTTTTCCAACTACACAGTTCTAGGATATTTTTGATAATAGAGAAAAAATCAATATATTATTCATTTGGACACCTTCGATTTTCCTGAAACTTTTTACCTGAAATCAACCACTTATAATCAAGTTATCCTCCAAAGGAAATTATGGGCCTCGGATTCGTTCGGAAGTTACACCATCATAGGTGCCAAAAAATCGGACAAATCGCAAGAGATCTCAGGGAAATCAATTTTAACTTTGAGCAGACAAGTTTTCATGTTCCAAAAATCAGTGTTTGCTGAGAAATGATATTAAAAAAAAAAGCTCTTGAAGTTAGAGCCAGTTGAAAAAAGTCCGTTCGCGAAAAGGATGAAAAATTGGAGAATTAAAAAAAATAGAAAACGTGGCTGAATCGAAAAACGGCCAAACACGTGTTCACTTTTTTCGATAGACGAATTGAGCCTATGGGTGCAATAAGGGCTTAAGTCGACTTAAGTCGTTTTTTCAAAGACGCGGCTCTAGGCGTTCTATATAATCTTAGCTACGTACGCTGTAAGCCTTGGATGTCCTCGTCTTTTGTTAAGGGCATGCTGGACTCAGATTTCCGTATTTAAAAAATGATGAA
>JAFFZH010013519.1:1851-14562 GCA_018420115.1 Euura saliciscinereae
GAGGGGGGGGGCGGGGGTGTCGGCAAAATGTAACGTTCTGTTTTTGCATAAAGAGTTCCTGTTTTGGCACAAGAATTCTGTAAATTATAAAAAAATGTTGAGCGACAATACCTTCCATTTACTCATCGAATAAAAAAGAGAGCGAATCCGCACTATGTTCGGGGTCTTTCTGTATAAAATACGCAATGATATTCAGATTTTGTAATTTTGATACCTCAAATATGTTTCATTATGGACAATCTTGGAAATAGTTTGAATTAGATGGATGAATAGACAAACAAAGGGCTGGGGGGGGGGGGGGGCGGGTTTTGTGACGTATTATTTTGGGTGGGTCTAATGAAACGAACCATCACACGGGGGGGAGGGGTCTAAAATTGTCCAAAAAAGCGAACGTATTTGTTGAATGACCCCCATGCACACTTTCATCGAAATCGTGTATACACATTTTTTACAAAATATTTATTTTTATGTGTGTAAATGAATGAATGACCAATGAATGAGCTAAAAATATTAATTTTGTAATATGTATAAAACAAGACGAGCCAAACGAATGAAGAAAAAAAGAAATTATAAGCTTATTGATTTTTGATCGCATGAATTAAATTAAATATTTCATTTCCCTTTTCCCTCAAAATTCATAAGATATACAATTTTTGAATCTGTTAGATTACATATTTAATCAACCTATAAATAAATATTACAGCTTTTTACCTGAAATCGGCCACTTACGATCAAGTTATCCTCCAATGGAATTCCAAATTATGGGCCTCAGAGTCGTCCGGAAGTCACACCATCAAAGGTGCCGAAAAATCGGACGTATCGGAAGATTTCGAGATTGCGAGTTCGGTATTTGGAATCTGTTCACTCCATTCACTCCGCGCCGATATTTATGAAAAGAAAAGTAAGCGCAACAAGCATCTCGAGCACTTGGAGTCACTTTCAACCTATAATAGCCGAACTCACCGCATGGTGCGTTAAATTTTTTTTCATAACACCTGCGTGGAAAGCTTGATTTTCGATGCCTGTGTCTGGTTTGGAAAGGGCCCCTTTTCAGATGAGTGAAAAAACGTAATATTTCTTCACTATCGCGCAGGCGCACATCGTGCATTATCGTCATTATTTTACTAACAGGCATGCGCACATCGTGCATTATCGTCATTATTTCACTAAGAGGCATGCGCACTTCAAGCAAATAAGTCAGTCGTTCAGTAGCGTCATCGGTCGGTGGCGACGTCCAAGCGTCCGCGAAGTGGCGCCCCCAGGCGGCAGCGATGTGTCAACCTAGATTATTGCCTAACTTCGGGTTGGTTATGGTCGGCCATTTGCTCAGCTGTCAGATATTATTCGTCTGCATCTCAAATCAAGCTTTCCCGCAGGAGTTAGAAAAAATATGGTGTGTGATAAGTGCGGATAGGTGACATCTGCCTCGTGTGAAGTTTGAATCACTCGCTCGGCTCGCACAGCATTCACACTCGTCTCGTGTCATCCCGCACTCGCCTGCGGCTCGTGAGTGAACGACACTAGACTCGTATGAATGCTGGCTGCTCGCCTTCGCTCGTGTTGCAAACTTCACACTCATCGGATATCGCCTTCTTTCCGCATTTATCACACAATATACTATACCAGGCAGCTTAGTATATCGAGGGAATATTAAATTGTCGGCGTCTGAATTTGTAGGTTTTGTTCGCTTCTCGTTTTGATCTTACACTTGACGCTCGATGCGCAGTGCTTCGTTTTTCGCTTCTTTTCTTCTCCTCGTTGGACTGAACATTAAATTAGTCTCAATCTTACTCTGAATCTATCCTACCTCATCAACGGCCACGTGGAAAAACCAGCGATCTCGGGAATTGCTTGAAAAACCGGCTATCTCGGAATCCGCTTGAAAAACCGGCTATCTCGCTCGTGAATTTTTTTAGCCGCAAATTCGGTTGGTAGCACTGTCATACTTCATACGAAACTGGACTGCATGTTATTAGTATTTCGTATCAATTTCGTCGGGTATAACATTCGTTCATATAGATTGGTGTGCCACATTAAGTTTAGAAAGGTAGTTCTGTAGGTACACGTATCAGCCAGAAGTTCCGACCGCAGCGCACAGTAAAACCCGATTCTTATATGTTGCCGTCAGTGAGGAACTCTTGACAGAGCTTGTACACAGAGCTTGGACATTTTCGAACATTCTCCGACATTTCCGGCCCTTCGTACACCAGATTTTCGTTGCAACTCACCTCTCGGAGTTGACCATTTCTGCTGGCAATCGTTGCGAGACAAGATGGGACCGAATGCAAGTTGTTTCGGGTATCAGTTATTGAGGAAGTATATACACCTCTAAATGGGTTTAAATTCATATGAAGGAATAATTTTTTTTCGAATTTGGAAGTTCGAAAAAATGCAAAAAAAAACATGATGTTTTAGGAGGATTTAGCCTCCATTATCCATATTTTACATTGAGTATTACTTCCAACCAACAGGAGTTATGCCGAATATAGAAAAATACAGAATTAGTCGGTTGTCGTAAGGAATCAGCAGCACCGTTGGACCGATCCAGGTCATTTTGGTCTCAAATGCTTTATTGTAAAACATGCCTCTATTAGATAAACATACAAATTTTGATCGTTGAAGGTTGTGAATAAAACACAGGCTTATGATACGAAAGTAGAAGAAGGATTCATTGAATCACAATGAAATAGAGAGAGATAATAACCCGAGTAGAAAGTTGGTCAGGCTTAGCCTGCCGTTCCACCAGGCCCTGATCAGGTTGCAATCAGGTGTGCCACATGGGGTACAATTGATGGGGCTCTGGTCAGGGTAGCATCGGGCATGCCTCGCTTAGGCTCGCGTGATGTGGCCCTGATCAGGTCAGCATCAGGCACGCCTTCCCTTTTTAAGGTGTGCCTGCTGGGTCCCTGGTCAGAACAGCCTGATAGGGCCCTTATGGTGGCGTGCCTGTTGGGCCTCTAGTCGGGGCGACCCCAGGTATCCCTTACTAAGATATGCCTGTTGGGCCCCTAGTCAGGGCGACCCCAGGCATCCCTTACTGAGGTGTGCCTATTGGGTCCCTGGTCAGAACAGCCTGATAGGGGCCTCGCTAAGGGTGCCTGTTAAATCCCTGGTCCGGTTGGCCTCAGGCGTCCCTTAATAAGGTGTGCCTGTTGGGCCCCTGGTCAGTACAGCTTGATACGGCCCTTATTGAGGCACGCCCGTTGGAACCCTGGTCAGGTTGACCTCAGGCATCCCTTGGTGAGGCGAGCCTGTTGCGCCCCTGCGCAGGTTGATATCAAGCATCCCTTTCGGAGGCAAGCCTGTTGGGATGCCGATCGGATTGGCCCCAGGGATCCGTTACTCAGGCATGCCTGCTCGGCCCCTGGTCGGGTTTGTACCACGCATTTTTTAGTACGGGTTTCACGCTACAGTATGAATAATTGAAAATAAACCTCTATTCGGTGAAGTTAAAACCTGCTGAGACCACGCAGGATAATCATTTAGACGAGTATATGAAGCACTTACTAGTAATGGGTGTCAAAGTTTTCACAATATCTAATAAGTAGTTTGGCGTAGTAGGTAGGGCGTGCGATTAGTAATGCGAGCGAGCGATAGGTCCAGGATCGAAACCCGGTTAGGTCGAAACAATGCGAAGTTTTTCTGAAGTGAAATTGCGTTCTAGCGTTGGTATGCGGCCGAGTATGAGTGGTTCAGCTTACTCAACCCATAAAATTTTTATTTAATCATTATTTTTGTAGCATTGGATGATAAAAACACAAATCCACAAATATGATCAGGGATTGATCAGGAAACTTGATCGGAGCCTGATCAACAAACCTAATCAGGACCTGATAGTGCGGCCTCACCAGGGCCTGACCACTACAACCTGATCAGGTGATCCTAGAACGCAGCGATCATTCACTATCAGGGCCTGATCGGAGAGCCTGATGGCAGCCTGATCAGGCGGTCAGGCAAACCCGTACAGGGCCTGGCCTGTGCCTGACGTCAATTTCTACTCGGGAAGTTTCTGTCATGGCAGCCATATTTTATCTGAGTAGTTAGGGTGGCGCATTGATAGGGATCCAGGGGCTGCCGTCGACTGAGACTATTGTCACTATTGTCACGCGTACAGTGAGTGGCGGTAATATTTGAACATTGATATTGGAAGGATTGAAGAAGTTATTCAGTTTTTACAATTTTTTTTGCAAATTTGTCACTATTATGCCCATTGTTCCATTATTTTTACTAAAAATTGGCATATCACAAGGTGGTAGGTTCATCTGATAGTGGAGTGTTTTCTGAAAAATAGGAGACCAAGATGATTGAAATCGATCCACCAGTGCTCCTGATTGTTTACGACAACCGGTCAGAATATTGATTCGCCAGAAATCAACTTTTAAGCTTTGACTGCAAAGAAGATTTCAGAGGTCAACTATATTACTGCGAGTTTTTAATTAAGTCACTGGCAAATTCCGATGCATTCATAAACTTTTGTATTCTTCCAACCTAATCTGCGCCTCCGACCGGCCGACGTAAAGTTAAAAGCTTGTTATCTAACGTCTCCGATACCATTGATGAGCCTCATTATTTTTGAAACGCTTGCGCTCCATATTTATCATCGTTCATGTCAACTCCTTCTTTATGTAGGTTTTGAGGAAACTGACGTGATGCGGGACAAGTTTTCATCATTCACCGGAGCTCCGGAAGCTTATTCGCAGGTTCGACGCATACTGAAGTCTGTAGTTGGGCAACGGCGATAAGTCTTTACGGGGAACTTTAGCAGAGTTTTTAGCAGACTTCTCAAACCTCTTGGAAAATTCATCGCTGCGATAGGCACTGCTACTCAAGACAACGCTAGATACACTGTCAAAATAAATACTAGGCACAAAGGTTTTATATTGTGCTAGACTTATTTTGGTTGTCGTGCAACGCGTCAGAAATGCACTGCTAGCTTGCCACATCAGCTGATTCCTTGATTTATTGATCAAAGATTTTTCTGTGAATGCTGTCATCTTCATCCTCACCTCTAAGATGGAAATGGTTTATTGCAACAACACCGTTGGCTTTCCGAAATTGCCCTTAGGCGCCATTCAAATATTACGTAACGCTGTTTTTGGCGACTTTCGACCCCCCCCCCCCCCCCCCCCCCCGAGAAACGCCCCAAAAATTAAAAGACCCCCCCCCCCCCCCATCGTTACGTAACATTACAAAAAAGGTATTTTATCAAACTTTTCATCAACAAGGAAGTTCTCATTATTTTCATTTTTGACTCGAAAAACGATGACATTCAATATTTTATATTTATTTTGACTCTATACGAAGAATTATCCGTGATTTTAATGTAACGTAACGTTCGGGTTCGACCCCCATCCCCCCGTAACAATCCCCATCATACGTTAGAAAGTGAATAAAAGAAAACATGTGAACGTAGTCAGCTTCACTGTAGGCTAGGGGCCGTCCATTTATTACGTAAGACAATTTCCGCCCATTTTTGACCCCCCCCCCTCCCCCCAGTAAGAAATCGTAAGAATTGGAAAGTCCCCCCGAAATCTTACGTAAGATTGAATAAATACCTGAAATATTCAAAGTGATTACAAAAATCGTGACAGACATGGGGCCTAGGGAAATTTTGGTGCAATGTGGAGCTGATTTCCGATTAAAAAGAAATTAAAAATCTTACGTAAGATGTCAAATCAAAAATGTTGCGGTCACGAGCCTAGGTGAATTGACGTGGACAGCCCCATATATAAGTACAATAAAATATAGTATATCAGGGGCAAACGAGGTACAACCATAAGAATTCCTATACTTATAGGACATTATACTATTTCCCTAGCAATAATTTCTATAGACCCAGGGTGGGCAACCTGTACACCCAGTGCAGATTCTGCACTGGCCAGGTAGGCTTGTACACCCAATCCTATTACCCAGCCAATCAAAAGGGATTAGGCCTCGGCGGCCTGGGAGTACCTGACGCGCACCTGGGTCGCTTAGAACAATAGCTTCTTGGAATTCATTACCTGCTTACGAATATTCTCCTTTGTTGGA
Source organism: Euura saliciscinereae (assembly GCA_018420115.1). Lineage (NCBI taxonomy): Eukaryota > Metazoa > Arthropoda > Insecta > Hymenoptera > Tenthredinidae > Euura > Euura saliciscinereae. Next base: position 7,882 of record JAFFZH010013519.1, read on the forward strand.
TAACTTCGCTAGCTTCGGATTCTAATTGAAGGCTATGAAAATACTTCTTCGATTCCGGGCTACGATCAAAAGCTATTGAAAAACTTCTTCAAAATAACAGACCATTTCCCGACCCAGGTAACAAGCTTAACTGACCCATCCAATTATGTACACCGGCTCGGGGGCCTTGTACACCGAAAATTCAAAACTTGCCCACCCTGGCTATAGACTATTGTAATTCTCGCTTCATAGGATCATACACGGGTCGTTTGAAGGCGAGCTAACCCGAAAGTCGTGGCACTTCGGATTTTTTTTTGCAGAAGTGTTCTCTGAGGTCTAAGGATCTCGAAAAAAATTAGTTTGAAATCGGATAACGAGCTATTCAAATTTACGCGCCATTGCTCGTTTTTTTTTTTGTTTTTTTTTTTAATTACCTCAAATTTTGAAGAATAGGAAGAAATACCTTTTTTGACGGAGTCGATGAATTCTTGAATAGAAAATTAATAGAGGGCAATGAAACATTAAGAAAATTAATATACGAATGAAATGTCGTATTATATAAATGTTTCATTGCCCTATATTAATTTTCTATTCAAGAATTCATCGACTCCACGCTCCTTGCGTATCGGGTTTCGACTGACGTGACGCCATCTCTCGCATAATTGGGGGCATCACGAAGATACCCAGCTGTTCGGGATTCGTATTGCAAAGTATGGCACAAGTATGAAGTAGGCCCCGGCATCAATATTCAATGAAATATCGAAAAGTATAATAAAAATGACTTCGACTTACATACAATGTGGCTTCCAGAGTATTAAGCTTGATTTTTTCCGCGGAAAATCTATTTCAAAAGGTAAGTTACACCACTAAAAGAATGAAAGTTTATGAAGATACCACATTGAATCCCAAGACGATCACGAATCGAATATATCGTACGGGTAATACAACGATTTTTAATTGATTCTAAATACCGATTCTCAATTTTCAATTAATGTTATTGAATTATATTCAGGAAAAAAACTGTTTGAAAGTCGTCACTCGATTTTTTGCCGCCAACAAAATGAGAGCTACAGATTCGATTGTTCCTGTTGGGCTCCCATGGCTTACCATCTGCAGTACTAGAAAAATAATTCAATAACCAGAAATAACCAAAAAAAGAATTAATTTTGGGATTGTGCGGAACTATTGGATAAAATGTACTTACTAGGGTGTCCTGTTTTTTATTTTTATTTTCTTATTCCACCGGCCACCAGTCATAACTTTAGTAGTTGGTCTGAAACGAACCCACACCAAAGATGAGCTTCGTAGCTCAAGTCTAAGAGGTGCCTCAATCAACACTTTCATTTTTTATTTGAATAAAATTAAAAAAATATATAAATCACGATCTGAGGGAATGGATAAACATTAAATTTGATGAATTTTTGTGTGTTAGCCATGAATAAAAAGATAAGTGCCTTTTGAATCCAATGTATTATGGAATCGCTAATTAAGCCGTCTAGGAAAATAATTTGTGGCACTTTTTGGAAATTATTTGCGACGATTTCTTGCGATTGGGCACAGGTTGGAGTATTTTCGAAGTGTCAGAAAAACATTGGACACAAGTAGGTACGACTCTATTAAATTACAGTTACAAGAAAGATAGAATGTCTTGGTTTTTCAACCAGTTCAATTTTTTGCAAAAAGCATGAAATAAAATATGTTTGTATGTGTTTCGATGTCTTCTTTAGCTGTGATTTTTGTCGGTCCGATGTCTTCTTATGAAAACCAAGAAAAAAATTAAAAACGTGAAAACGCCATAATTGACAAAAAAAAGGTCGGATAATGGGGCTAGGAGATTGAAACTTTGGCGAAATTTTGTTTTCATGACAACAAATGTTTGCCTAAATTTTTGTGTTGAAAAAAAAAAAAAAAAAAAAAATTTACGAGCTTTTCAGGCTAATCCTGGTCTGAATAAGCCAAAGGCCCAATAAGTACGTTTTATGCAGAAAGTTGGTCAGCATGAAGCCCAGACTACACATTTAATCCATTCCAAAAAATATTATTGGAGCGTACAGCCGATTATCGATATGGCGCTTTAAGATGAAAAAAATTATTGAGGCACCTTTTAGACTTGAGCTACAATGCTCATCTTTGGTGTGGGTTCGTTTTAGACCAACTACCAAAGTTATGACTGGTGGCCGGTGGAATAAAAAAATAAAAATAAAAAACAGGACACCCTAGTACTTACACTCGCCTGACAGCTTGGATCCACTTTCTTCTTCTATCTATTTCGTAACTTTTCTTCGGAAAACAATAGAACGTCAAATGCCGACTGTTTTGTTCGGAATTTTTACACCCGATCACACAACAAAACCGTTTGGCTGGCATTGACAGTCTATTTTTAAGCAATAATCAAAAACAAAACTGCGTATTCGCCGTGCTACCACCGTGCTAACATCGAACAGCTGACGCCGCTCGGTCATCTTCGAAGTTTTCAATTTGACCGCCAGGTCGGCGCCACAAGCGATGGACTATGAGCGTAGAGGCAATTTAAAAAAAAACGAAAAATGGCGCGTAAATTTGAATAGCTCGTTATCCGATTTCAAACTAATTTTTTTCGAGATCCTTAGACCTCCGAGAACACTTCTGCGAAAATAAATCCGAAGTGCCACGACTTTCGGGTTAGCTCGCCTTCAAACGACCCGTGTGCCGTAGAGTACATATGTATACCAAAATCTTGCTCCGATACTAATTGTAGATGATGGAAACTGAAGACTTGGATTAAATACAGTCCGCCGTAGAGTACATATACCAAAATTTTGCTTCGACACTAGTTGTAGATTATGAAAACTAAAGACTTGGACGAAATACAGTCTGCGATAGAGTAAATCTATTAATTTCTTACTTCGCACTAGTTTCAGATTATGAAAACCAAAGACTTGTATGTCATACAGTCTCCGATAAAGTGGATGTACCTACCATACACTCACTTCGACACTGTTTGTAAATTATGAAAATTCACACAGTACTGCATACGCTCGCTTAGCATTTCACTTTTAAATTCACTAATTTTTTACTATTATGCAACAAATTGAGAAGGTATATTGAGAAGGAATATATTCGACTCAATCGGATTTGCCTCAGAAAATATTATACACAAAATTATTCTACACGGCTTTATTATGCACGGCGTTATTTTACACAACATTTTTCGACACAGATTTTATTGAGCTCGTTTTGACTTTAAGGGGCCGTCCATTTATTACGTAAGACGTTTTACGGGGGGGAGGGGTTCAACATTTCTTACTTAGTCTTACTTGGGGGAGAGGGGGACTCTGAAGACATCTTACGTAAGATTTTTATTTTCTTTTTAATCGGAAATCAGCTCCACATTGCACCAAAATTTCCCTAGGCCCCATGTCTGTCACGATTTTTGTAATCACTTAGAATATTTCAGGTATTTATTCAATCTTACGTAAGATTTCGGGGGGAGGGGGGGGGGGGGACTTTCCAATTCTTACGTTTTCTTACTGGGGTGGAGGGGGGTCAAAAATGGGCGAAAATTGTCTTACGTAATAAATGGACGGCCCCATGTGTATTTATAGAACTCATTCATGGATGCGTTCCAATTATTTGATCGATACCAAAAAAATACAGAACGTAAATCGTGAATTCACGTTAAAAACATGAAAATGTCGATTTCTCGAGAAAGGGAGCAGCTAGGATTTTAATTCTTTCGAATTTGGAAGCTATGAATGACCTGGAAACATATCCCACATCCCGATTTTGGATACACTTTCAAGGCATTTAATGACTCTTCAGGACCACTGTGGACCAAACAAATGTTACGTATATAGACGAGAAACACGTACAAGTGCGAATCGTATGAATGAGGTTCGCTGTATGCTGAATAAATCGAGTACGGTCTTTACTAAAGATTTATCAATTATAAGTTTTTCTTGTCATTCGGAACACACCTACCTGGTACCAATAAGAATTGAACATTTAATCATCGAAGAAGAGAGATTAGACGAAATATGGATAATTTCCATGCTTCAGAATCAATGTAAAGGGAAGTTCGTAGTAAGACGTCTCAATTGAATTATGTCATCGTTCTTACGTAGGTATCTATCCATTTTCCATATAACCATACATGGGGTATGCCAGCCGTTATCACTCAAAATTTGACTTGACATTATTTAATTTTTCAAATAATTTTATACGTTGTGAGTCTACATCACAGGAGCATCAGTGGTTTGAAAAAAATTGTTATTCCATCTTCTTGCAGTTCAAAGTGCGCAATCCAAAGTTGCGGCATGTCATTATACCGCAGTTCCTATACCTGTTCGTGCGGATCTCAACTGCCATCAAAGTGACGTTGAACGCCTTTTTTGTAAAAATACGCGAAAAGGCACGCGAAAAGTGTCTGTTCAGCAAGGAATATGTTTTTCGTACGAGCCGCTTGCTTTGCTTTAGGCTCGCCAGGCAAAACAGCGGCTCTTATGAAAAACATTACCTTGCCAAATAAACAGTTACTTCACCCGCATGCCACATCAATATCAATTTTGAGACCCAGCCGATCGTGGGCGATTCAATCTTTTTCTGACTTTACCTGCAATAAAAATTAGAAAATCGGAATTTTTTTAAACGTCACGTTGACGCCAGTTCAGATCCGCACGATCTGCGTATAGAAACTGCGATATCATTACTTTATACCGAAATTTTGAACTGCGCACTTCGAACTGCGCATCGAAGTTGCGGTAGAAAGATTTTACACCGCAACTTGTAACAAAGCGGTATAAAGTGCCATTCGACGGATCGAAAACAGGCGTCAAAAAGTAACCCAGATAACAAAATGCCCGCACAGTACATGCATAGTGCGCGCACGCGTGCGGGTTTATCCGCATAGCGTGCGCGCAGGAGAACATACATCTGTGTCATCATTTGATGGATATAACGCTCGTACGTCGTGAGGACGCACGCGTGCGGGCATTGTGCGGTTGCTCATTATTCCGATAAAACGACGTAGGGATTGTACGATTGAGGTAAATTTTATCACGAAAAATAATAACGTGGTGAAACCATTAAAATAATTTGAAAGAAAAAAAAATCCGCTCGATGAACACCACTGTGTTTTTTTGTCCCAACCGGGATTCGAACCGTGTTCGCCTGACCGCTCAGATGTCTAGTCGTACGCCCTACCTACTGCGCCAAACTGCCTTATGACAGTCAACGACTTCATGTGAAATATTATAATTCAACGGTCAATACGGCCAACAATACAATTGATAAGTACTAAATTTACCAAAATATACAGAAAATTCAAAATACTGTGTATGGTCAAATATTATTAATCGATCATCTTATGTCGAATACCCCGACGGCATAATGACCGCACGCTGTGCGTCGCACACGTGGCACCAGTTACGTGTCAGATAACAATTGTGCGACGCACGAAACTATCACGACGTGCGGCTCACGCCGTGCGGGTGTATGAGTCGCACGCGTGATAGTTAGGTGCGACTCATACACCCGCACCTCGTGAGTCGCACGTCGTGATGGTTAGGTGCGACTCATAACACCCGCACGACGTGAGTTGCACGTCGTGATGATCAGGTGCGACTCATAACACCCGCACGGCGTGAGCCGCACGTCGTGATAGTTTCGTGCGTCGCACAATTGTTATCTGGGAACTTTTCAATGCCTGTTACGTGAAAATATAAGTTTCAGTAGTGGTACTTAGCGCGTCTTTTTGATATACCTAGAGTGGCCGCTTGCTATACTTGATTACCACATTAATGTCCTTGTCGAGAGGTTTTCGCACCAGGGGTATGATATTTGCAAAAAGGAATACACCTAGTCTAGACTTTGATGCCTAAGACGAATATTTATGGGCACTGAAAAATGACCTCCTAATTCGAATTGTAGATAAATTCATGGAAAGATGAAATCGGCCACGATCGGTTGGGTTTCAAAATTAAGTTTTTAGATGTCGAATATGTGTGTTTTTTTTAAGAAGGTCGAAGGATGTACTCTAATCAAAGTTTGTGACATTCATGACAAGAAAAAGGGTTAAACTAATGGGTGCCGGTTAAAATTCCGAACGACCAAAAAACAGAACGGCCGATACCTCGATTTTTTTACATACGAATTCAAAAATAGCGAGACATTAGAAGAACGATTTTTTTATTGTCGAGCGCCGAAAAAATCAAACGTCTATTTCAGCGAAAGGTTATCTATTCGAACGCTCATTTCTTCGAAAAATTTATTATACGATAGTTAATATTCCGAGAAATCAAAACATCGTTTTTGAAAATAACGATAAGTTCATATTTGTGAATTCAAAAATAGCGAAAGGGTCAGAACTTCGAACAGCCAGAAACTCGAAGAAAAATATAACGAATTCAAAATATTCGACGAGTCAAGACTTGGAAATACAAAATATAGAAAGGTCAAAATAGCGAAAATCAAGCATATTATCGCGTCTCGCGGAAAGCAGCCCTTGTCGACAATTCCGATAGAAAATTATGTAAAGGATCGCCAAAAACATGACAGACGTTTTAAGCATTTGCTCAACTCATTTACGAACTCAAATTCATTTAGGTGCGTTGAAGCTGTTTTTTTCCTACTGATTGGATGATTCCGACTGATTGAGTAACTGGACCGGGAGAGGCATTACACTGAAAAAAATGGTGTAGGCTATCCAGCAATATAGTTTTTGCT
>JAFFZH010013521.1:2820-13071 GCA_018420115.1 Euura saliciscinereae
GTGGGGTGGGGGGGGGGGGGGGGGGGGGGGGGGGCGTTTTACCCATGTTTAATTGAAAATTCTCATATCGTGCGCCGCATTTCCTGTCCGTCTCACTTCGGAATCGGTAATGACCACGATTGTAAGAAGCTTCGCTGACTTACGGCGAATTATAAAAATATAAAAAAACGAGATGGGATTATGATGACGGGAAGTTGAGATGGTTTAAAATTGACCAAGAGACGAGAAAAACAAATGTCAATTTCTCTTTTTGCCAAATTACTTCTCAGCTCTGAGCGTTTTAAAAACCCTAATTGCGAGTTGACGTTATTTTCAAACACTGATCTTCCTATAAATTTCCCAAAATGTCTCTGTGATAGGCGTCGCGACGCTTCACTCTCTCTCTCTCTCTCTATCTGTATCGTCTACTATTAGTCCCACGACGCCAACCATCGCGACGCCGGCCTCGACCCCGACGTGAGCTGACTTACAATTGTTTAAAATCAACAACGTTCACGCACTCGAGCGTGCAATTGTTATCCTGCAAGCTTCCCCACAATACGGATAAGAATTCAACTGAGCCACGGAATTGAACATGAAAATATGTGAGGGAGAACGAGACTTTGATCATTCAGGTCTTTTTTTTTTGTTCTCTGGAATCTTTATCATGATTAGAAGAAGATTAAATAAAAGCTCTGAGAATTTTTTACTTTGTCAGGATACAAATTTTGTTGGTAGTCATCATAGGGTTTTAAAAAAGGTGGTGATGATGATTTTTATGATTTCATTGACGAGTTTTAGTCTCTTTTTTTCGAGATTAATTACTGTTAATCAGTAGATGGGAGGATCGCCTGATCGATGCTCGTGAAATTTCATTGCCAACCTGTGTTAAAATTCGATTGCAGACGCGTTTTCAGCGTTTTAGTTCCGTGAATAGAATAGATAGAAAAATAAAAATAAGACAAGGACTCGACTGCGTGTACTAAGAATATTTATTCTCGTCGATGATTGGTTTATATATGTAGCCACAAATTCGTTTTAATTTCGTTTCGTTTGATATTTTATTTTTAGTATATCTACATCGGTTTGAAAGAAGATTTATAATAAAAGATAGAAACTATCTAGAAGAGACAGACTCTCTATTTTTGCACGATTCTATCAATTCGATAACTCTTAGTGTTTATGGTTCGTTGAACGATTCGGATAATAATTTTCCGGCTTACGTCATGGCTGGATATTCGATTCTAATATATTCACCAGTGTTTTTTTGTTTTTTTACCGATATAAATATCATTCTGAAAAACAACATTTTTACAAGATAAAACCTGAAACACAAGGACCGTGTAATGCTAAACTGTAAACCCCAAGACAGTGTATGGCTCCGAGCGATTGAGAGGTAATTTGATTCGACTATGTACTCAGGTAGCGTTCGGTTAGTTTATTTTTACATATATACACATAGATATTCTTTTTTATTCTATCGGTATACGCTTACCAAGGTAATTCCACCTGTCTGAACCCAGCTGGGTTTACGCCAGGCTCTTTAAATCTCAATTTTATCCGAGTGACTGAAGGATTCTTTCAGCTGTTTTATTCCGAGGTTGACAACTTGAATAATAGCTGTCAGGAAAATCTGGAAAACGGGAAATAGTCGAGCTCATATCCTTGAATTTTTCGATTTTTCACCCACAGTTTGGACAATTTTCTAAAATATCTAAAATCACGCGCTAATCCTAAACGTTAACTCTGTTTCTTTGAATTGAAATGTTCATCATGGTGTGTTTGAAAATTGATCAAATTTGAACATTTCCCCATTTCAATGAAAATCAAGACTGCTTTGAGCTTGAATTTTTCGAATATGACCATTTTATGTACCTAATATAATTTTATGTAAAATAAAATCTCAAGAAAAATTGACAATTTTATTTCGTAACGAAAACTTTTATCGTTCAAGTTACGAAAATTAATTTGCTTGGTCAATTGATTGGGTTGAAAATTGGTATAAAAATTGAAATTTCCAACTGTGAAATCGTGAAATGTCAGAGAACTCGATATCCCATTGCCACTAGACACCCTGTTTACTCAGGACACGTAATTACAGCGATTTTCAAAGTAGTTTATCACCGAGATGCACAAGTTCATGTGCAATGCGAGTAGGAAACGAATCTTCCTCGGTTCGCTCAGCTTACTCAACACGGAAGTAACATGTTCAACGCTCGATTTAACATGATAAGATTCCAGCTTTTAGTAATTACTCGAGTCTCTCACAGTTTCTGGGTGATATTGTCTCCCGAGTTTCATCAAAGCTTTGTCCTTGTATTATCGAGAGGGGAGAGAAATAGACGAACTTCTTCTTCGAGGCTGTTATATTACCGGAGGCTCTGGAAAATATGCGGCTTCCGTCTTGAATTTCCATTCCCACCCGCTTTTGTAATTAACAAGTGCCTTAGCTACGTCTAAAGGCTCTGTTATATATCATAATACCAAGAACAAACAAAATTCCTCCCTTTAGAAGATTTCCATGAAAAATTATCGCTTCGCGACATCAGTTTGGCCTCGTCGTAATCACTCAACGACAGTGTGTTTCATCGTTATATTATCATATAATACCTTTGAAAATGATGAACCAGAAACTTGATCCATCGATTCGATCAACTCATAAACCAAAGTTCAAGCTCACGACTAATTTTCTTCTAGAGCTTTGAAATAATTGACCAAAAAAACTTATGCTTGCCCCCTCTTTATTATTTTTTTTTTTCTATTATCGCGATGCACCGTTGCGGCCCGAGGAGTCAGCGTTCGGAGATCGTGTGTCGTGACGTGCCGTTTTTGTTCATTTTTCAAATATTATATTATCCACCTCCCAACGCCCGGAGCGGAAGACCCCGAACAACCGGTTGGTCTCGGAGCAAAGTGGCTGCTGCTAGAAGACCGGAGGCTGTGGTCCATCGTTGAACACAGACATATGGAAGCTCCTTGGTAAGAGCATGAAAGTTGCCGGGTCTTGAGGTGAGGGGGAACCTCCATACTCAACATCCTCGATTCAGCTGATTGACTTCGGAAGATACGCCGTTTGCTTCTGTCCAAGAAGCATGCATCCAGACTCTCGGTGTCTTGCGGTAACAACCGATTTAAAACCACCTTAACGATCTGATATCGTTGACTTTGTAACGCTTCGAGCTACTCGCGGTCCGTGAACCGTCAAAGAGAGTAAATTGCGTGAAACGAGACTTTTTAAGTAACTGGTATATATATATACGTATAAGCGTGTAACACCGTGGGAAAAGAGAGTCGAATAATTTTCTTCATCTTCGACATAATTGCGGAGATCAGAGTCTACTTGACCCATCATTTACAAGTTTCTGACCGATCTCCTACTATTTGCGGTTTCTTGATAACTGCTGCAGTCTACCTGCATCATCAGGAACGGCACCACTACGCCAGATATTTAATTGCTGTCTCAAATATTCTCCCGGGGTATTTACATACCATTGAATAATGCATCGGATTCGTAGTAGGGTATACGTCCCGGTCTACGAAATGCGCATGCAAATGGTACAACCGACTTCAATTTATAATTGTCAACGATGAAACTATACACGAAGTTTAATTATCCTGCTCCAAATTGACGGATGGATAAACTGCGTTTTTTTTTTTTTTATAGAAGCAACTACTATTGTGTATAAGAGCAGTTCGTCAGTTTTTCAGCAAATCCTAAAAGAATCTTTGCGGATCCATTCTCGCTAATGAACGACGAAGAGGCGTCCCATTGAGATCTACGTGAGGTAGATTGAAAAATATGACGAATCCACGTGTGTCGCGATGAATACGTAATGTTGAGTGGCGCCAGTGCAACGTGTTCATACCTATCTCCATACGTATTCACTTGCATAATATCTCCCTTCGGTTTTCATACTCTTCAATTTTTATGCTCCACCCCGTTTTTTTTTTTTTTTTTTTGTTGTTGTGGTTCGGCTTCTCCGGTGCAGCATTTATGCCCATCTACCTACTTTCATGGTTAGCACGACCTCCGAGTACCCGTTGGCTTATGAAAGCACGTTTAAGTGGCGCGAATAAGCGTGCTTCCGAAGAGATTGAGCCGAATGCGTGGATGTGCAATTTAATGCGACTACGTTAACCGCAACTTGTTTCCAATGGGGTCTAAGCCCATACCGTGTACACGTACACATTACATTTTACCACGCGAACTCGAGAGACGGGTTGCAAATTAATTACGCCAAACAGGCCTTTTGCTACGTTGAATCGGAATCATACGCATATATGCATGTCTATAATTTTACTAAGAGTCGCTTAATTAAACCACGTGTTAATTATAAACTCGTTGATGAATAAATGGGATAATCAAAACTGGATTGAAATTAATATATCCTTTTGAGACTCGTTCAACTGGTTTTGAATATGTCGACTGCTTTATTTTACACTGAAACCAATTAGCAACGACGCTTATGATATTCGATGAATCCTGGTGGAACTCGTTAAATCTTCTCTTCACTAATTTTTTTTTTCCATCTCCTCATTTCCGGTGAGCTACTGCATCTTCTCGGCTTCGATCCACCTCAAATTACACCATAAGCGATTCCTTTATTTGTCTGTAATAAAATATGGATCTAGTATCGCGAATCTCCTACCTTTCAGGGACGAAAGAACTGTTGGGCTAAGAACGAATATCAAACGAGGCCCAGGGAGTACGTACACGCGTAACGGGCACGATGCCCAATTATCTTGTCAACGGTACACCGTTATTTTCTTAATCACAGGATCGTTAAATTTTTATTAACGTTCGTATAACGTCGGTCAAGCAACCTATGGTAGGCTTCGTAATAAAGTATTGGTTCAAGGGAATTTAAGGGACCCAACACGACCGAGGCGAGGGGAGGCTGCGAGGTATAAAGTCGTTTAACGACACTGATTGCAATAATGCCGCATGGTCTTGTTGGTCTTGGCAGGAGGGCATCGGGTTAACGATCTTTCTTCGTGTTACGTAAACCAGAACCATGCTCTCTGCGTACGATGGAGTGTTCTTCATTCCCAACGTAAAAGAAAACCTCTCATCATTCCGTATCTGGTACACCTTAGATTGTTGGTCTTCTTCGAGGCATGGGAACGACTTGTCTTTGGTACCAGAGTCGCACGTTCAAAGTTTGGCCAAGTTTTGACCATTCAGATTTCGGTAGGGTTTGCAATTATCACATTTCCCGCGATGGAGGCGTTTTCATTGTTTCACGGTAGCTCTGGTAACTCGTGATCAGTCTCTTTACGCGCTCTAACCCGAAACCATTGTCGTAGATAAACGCGTTAATGGGTTTGAGACCCTTGACGATCGGAGGGAACGTCGCTTCGTCCGACTGGATAAAGACACTTTACAAACCAAAATGGCCTGGAAACAAGAGCCTATTCGACCACAAACTACTCGTTTGGATCCATTTTGCGAAGTCGTTAAGGCTACAGGGATGATAAACCGTCCGGAATGGTTGGATTTAAAAAAATATATACATGTCTTCTTGTTGGAACCAAAATGGGTAAAAATTTTCCTGTCATAACTTTGATCGTGTTGCACAAAGCTGCAATTAGCTTTATGTATATGTACATACCGAGAGTATTAAAATGCTAATTGGTTTTCTCGAAGTAACTGTACATATATACCACAGTGCAATGTAGTTTGCCAAACGATTTGTTGTACACGTCTACCTTTGCTCTGTATTTAAAAATCTCTCAAGCCTTGTTACGATAGGATATAAGGTTTATAAATTGTATGAGATGAATTGCTTTTTAATTACCCCTCGTAATTCATATCGTAATTTGGTCTACCGAACTACCTGTCAGTCCAAGCTTACACCTCTGTTAATAATGTTCACCTCCTGCGACAGGTGAGTCACCTAGATTCCTTTTAGCTGATCTAGTTTGTTGCCAAATAATATTGAACATCTTTATAACGGCTTTGATGCAATATTTGTTTATCGATGCAGAGTTTTTCGCGTCACAAAATGACGTCATTTTTCAGTACAAGTTCTAGTTATCTTTTTTTTTTATTTGAAGATACGTTAGGTTAATAATATTCAAATTCGGGGGTGAAATTGTGAATTCTGACGTCACGAAAACATTTCTGACCAGATGATGCGTGTTTCGCCTACTTTCGAATAATTTTCTTGCAATAATATAGAGGAAATAAAAAATATCGTTTTCAATCGAGGGGGAATTAAATCGTTGAATTGACGTATCAATATTATATATTAGGTTCGTGAAATAATTTCAATTCACTTGGATTATTCAAAATTATCTGAACTAATGACAGATTAATTCTAATCGAATTGTTTAGATAGGTAACACAAATTATGGTCAATCGATTTCATATATGTATAATAAACAGGAAATATAAAAAATTGATGTTGTCATGTTTAAATATGATTTTCGAGTATCATTGGATAATCGATTGGATTGAACAAGTAATTGCTGTGGATTGAATGAAACGAAACGAAAAAAAAAATTATGTCACTCAAATCCTGAGTTACTTTTCGAATTTTAACCTAATTTTGGAGCATAAAATTTGCGGAATTCCCATTTCCCAAGATAAATTTTATCACGATTTACAAACTCGACGCTCTTTCTTCGACTTGATTATAGTATATCGAAAAAATTGGCACTTGATGGAATTTATATATTTTTTTCTTTATACGTAAATATATTTTTTCTACTTTCTTTGAATTCGTATATAAAAAAAAAAGGCTACGAATTGAATCGAAAGGGGACAAAAATTGTCGCTTGACCCGGGGTTCCTTCGGACCAGGTCCTTCTGAAAACGTAGAACGAGGGTCCGGGTAGCCGCAGCAGCGAGCTTATCGCGACGCGACGTGGCGTGGCGTGCTTTCGCGCGTGTTGGCGCTCACCGCTCACCGCTTTCGTGTATATATACCTATCTACCTGCCCCGTACGTTGGCGTAGGGACAAGAGAGACGATATATAATGTTCCACGATATTAAACGGGACGCATTCCACCCTGTGCCACCACCCCCCAGCCGTCCTACGCCACCCCAAGCCGCTATGGATGGTTCCGTGCGGCTCCGGCCTACCCGGGGACCAGGAACTCTCTCTCTCTCTCACTCTATGTCTCTTTCTCTCGCTCTTTCTACCCCCGACCTAGTGCCAAGCATCGCCGTACTCCAAAACCCCCTGATCGTTATATGCCAAATTTACAGCTTACGTATTACCCTCCCAGCCAGCAAGGGACACGAACGAACGCAGAGCGCGATCAAGACCGAAATTATATAATCGGGGTAGGAAATGAAATCTGATTATATTATGCATCACGGGGAGGAAGCAGGCGTTTTATTGTCGAGCGCCAATTTTGCAGAACGAGTTGCAATCCGAGGGTGCCGAAGGCAACCGAGAGTGAAGACGAGTTCTGCAAAATGCGCGAGTATTTTCTGCCACATATGCATTAAAAACGAGAGAAAGTGAGGTTAGAACCACGAGAACGGTGTTCTCCGCTGGGGGCAGCACTTTCTTAGTTTATTTCATCGTTACTATGGTTACGAGAAGTTTTTATCCCTCTTGACAAGTTTTTATCCCGCGGCTTATTGCCCCGGTCAGAAAACTGTGACTTCCATCCCGTTAAGGAGGGCAAAAAACACGAGTTTTTAATGCATGTGTGGTAGAATAGTATATTCTGCACAATGAAGGCAAACCTATCATAGCGTCGAAAAACAGGCACATCTTTGCGATTTTTTCACAAGTAATATTACCCCTAGTCTTAAACACATTTTTTTTTCGCAAAAAAGAAATTGAATATCGATACGTAATGATAGTATGTAATCACTGTCCAAAAATCAAATGAAGACGCTGAGACCGTATATAACTCCTGACGACTGAACAGCCTGAAGTTGCCTAGAATCGAGAGATGAACTTTCAGACAGTTGGATTGGTTTATAGAACTATCTAAAAGCTTGTTTTTCGATTCTAGCCAACTACAGACTCTTGAGGAATTTACCCTGTATGACACAAGTACATGTTCAACGTTTTATAAATTGAAATTAACGATAAGTTGAAGCGTTCGACATAACCACGACTGCGCATGCGCGGAGTATGAATAAAGTGACTTTTAAAGCCTAGGAGCCGAAAGTCACTTTGTTTGTAATCTGCACATGCGCACTCGCAGATTGATTCAATCGTATGTAAAACGACTGCTTTAGGAACCGTAAAACAAGCTCGCGGGTTGTATGAAAAAAAATATTTGTTTGACTCAAGTCATCGTTATACTAACATCCACTAAATATTATTTGTCTGTGACAAAATATTTACCTGATGATATTCATGAGAAACTGATTAATTGAATCGAAGAAATTTCGTTTTTTTAAGAATATTTTTCAAGTCTCCTCGTTTTCTTCTCTTCGCGAAATTCATTCGTTGCGCTATATAAGAATTTTATTTACCTACCATAATTCTCCGTTGCGATTAATTTCTGGCTCCTTTCCTGATGGGAAATAAAATATCTAATATTCCATATTGCATCTGATTCGATTTTTTCTTCATCTCGCCTCCATTCGTTGCAGGACATCGATAAGATACTTACTTACCTACGCTCTTATGTAACCCCCGGCGAAATTAAAATCCAGCAATTTTATTCTGAATAGAAAATCTTATCTTATTAACCTCGCTTCATTTCTCCTCGGCTCCTTCAACTGCATTTCAAGTATAATAATTGTCTTACATAGAAATATTCCAACTAATGTCTTCCAATTTAAATTCATAGTAGTCAAAATTACCCTCTTTCCTGCTCATTTCTCACTTTATCATTTTGTCCAAACGCGTTGAAAGCTCTTCATTTTTATTTTTCATCTTCTTTTATCTCTGTTATCGTGATTTATTTATTCATTTCTTTGTTCGTTATTATTATTTTTGACAAGAGATATAAAGTCTCGCTTTCGTTTTCACGGTCGCTCCGAGCGAGTTTCGCTCTCCCACCCTATCGTGCTTTCATTTTATTTATCAGTTTTTTTCCCTACTCTCTCTTGTTCTTTTTTTTTCCGTATTATTTATACTCTCATTTTATTTTGGTCAATCTACAAAGGGGAGTTTGAACATTCCTCTGGCTCATGCGATTTATTCCCTCCCCCCCTCGAAGAGTTTTCCTTTTTTTTCTGTTTCCTCTGGCATGTATTAATGCATATTTATATAGTATATTCGGCTTGATTATAATCTGAATACGTCATATTGATTTGTTAATTCTCATGAATATCGTACAACGCTTGGTTCTCGATCACGGGTTCTGTAATTCTTGCCAAACCACCGGCACTCACGTCAGATCGCGGGGTCTGACCGCATCGAACAACATGCCATAATATCGGTCACCAGTTTCTGCAACATCTCCTCCGCCCCCGCGGGGTCCGAAGTTGGTCCGGGGAGACGGGTCAGACCTCAGAATCATGAATTCCAAAATACTATCTAATACGCTATACATAACTCATAGCCGCTACTATTTCCAACCCTCGGTTATATCGATCGAAAACTGTCAGGAAAGTTTCATGATTTTTTTTTTATTCCCTTATCCGATAATTTAATGATTAGGATTGATGAGAAAAATATTGCACCTAATTGTTTTTAGTCCGTTTTCACGTGAATCAAGCTTATTTGATACAACGTTTGAATTTCGCGGTCGCGCGTGTCGTCACACAGCACAGTTTTACCGTCTGACGGCGCTGCGGACAACCATGCTCAACAGAATAACATGGCGGCCGAGGTGCTGTGTGACGTCACATGGTGTTTGAAAATTGATTATTTTCAATTGCTCTTCACGGTCACCTGAAGTTGATTCTACAATATTTATAGTTTTTAAAAATTGTATTCAATTATCAAGCAATCTGAGAAAACTTCGTTAATCACCTGGCTGTAAGACAAGAAAATAAATTCTCGACTATCAATGTAATCAAATTATGACGGGTATCTCAACCTTTCTTATGTTTTATATACGATATCAAGTATCGAATCTGAATCATCCTCCACCCCGTTTTTAGGCTCACAGTCATCGAGGGTATTCAATAGAAGCAAATGTTGTATAGGCGTGTATATTTCACGCGTGTATAACCCACCCCTACCCCTCCTGTACTATTCATCGGTTATTCCGCTGCACCGAGGTAGAACGGAGCTTTCATAAACCGTTAAATTCACCCCTGCGCAGTATTCTGTTACGGGAGGGGGGGGGGGGGGGGGGGGGGGAAGGACACGCCGGGACGGGAGTTCCTTCTAGTGAACACCCCC
>JAFFZH010013521.1:13171-52006 GCA_018420115.1 Euura saliciscinereae
GGGGGGGATTAAAAGCTGTACCGGATAGAGTGCCACTGCGCGTAGAATCGTGGCATATATACATATAGCAGCAACGTCATATCATATCCGGGAAAAACATTCCCCGCCCTTACGCGGTCTCTTATACATACCTACTCCGAAGCTATATAAGTATGGTGCTATAGCACCGCTGTGCCAAACGATATACGCCCGATCTATACATGTGGCAGAAAAACTTGAGAGTTATTTCGTACAATCCGTTAGCGATCTCTAAGCAGGCTCAGGATAATTATCATCCGGGAAATAACTCTGCCGGTTGTACATATGGAACGGACAACTTAATTAACGAACCGCGATTATAGTGTAACGAGAAATCTAGCAATCTTAATTGAATCACGATTTTATTTATCGTCAGGATAGAATTCAATAGAATTTGAAACAATTTTTTTTTTTTTTATATTTCGACATCTGTTTGAACAGGGTGGCAGAGGATGTATATAGGAGCTGCATTAAGCGAGAGTTGCATAAGCGACGTTTCGGTTCGGTCGTTTTCACTCCACCCCCAGGAGGCGGAGCTGCCGCCTCCGACATCCGCGAGTCTATCCCCACCCTAAACTGATACGCGATATCAGACCACTTGTTGCTTTCGGTCTCCCGCTATTTTTCACGTGCTCATTTTGTCAGAGTTATACGCGAACGCTGTTTTTAACGCCATCCCCCCCCCCCCCCCGTAAAAAATACTTACTTCCTTTTTTTGTGATCGTCGTTAACCACCACCAACGCTGAAGGGTTGATTTATGAAACGGACACGGTGTGAATCGTTAACGCGCATCATAGTCTTCTTATCGCGTTCAGTTGACACCGCGATGCAGTTTGATCGGTCACTTGTCACTGAACAATAAAAAATGATTACGAATTCACTTTTTTCATATTGACCACACGAAAGTCTTGTAAAATTACAAATTTAGTATAGCAAAGTGAATTGCTAACAATTGTTTCAATATTACTGTACATTTACCGGAAAAAAATTTTGTATGAATTTTACAAATTTTTTTGTTAAATTCATCGTATTTGTAAATCAATTTTACTAGAATGTGAAGTGATTTCATGACTCCTGTACGTGAATAAAATTTTCCAAAATATTATTGGAAGTTCACAACAAATATTTTTTGTTTTTTTGTTTAATGGGATGATTTTCGTTCATTTTGCTTTCGTTTGTAATGAATCATTAAATAACGACGTATTCATGTTATTTTTTTTTTTATGATTACAGGCAGTGCGGTGGCTGCAGCCGACACCATTTCCTCGCCGTGGACCCCCGCGAGTTCCGGGCCGCCGCCCGACGCCAACGGCTCCGGCTCGGATACAAAGAATCTCGACGTTGGCGATATCAGCGATGTGAGTATTGATTGTCAATGTATCATTATTTGTTCTTGTCGGGATTCGCGTGTGTCAATAATTTTGTTGAAAAAACGAACGTTTGAGGAGAACATCGAGACGAAGGGAGACGATATAGGTATCGCAAAATTATTGCGAATATCCAAAAAGAATTAATGTGGCATCGTTATCAGGATATTATGAAATTGACAAGTGAAGAAGAAGAATAAAAAGAACGTAAAATAATAATTGAACGCTTTGGTGAAAAAATAGCATAATTGTTGAATACCTTTTCATTCTCAATTATTCAGAATGCTTGTAAACAATAATTGTGTTCATCTCGATTGTTGGAAGGTTCGAAATAGTATTTTTTTGTTTGTTTCAATTTTTCAATTTCTGTCACTGATACCCTCAATTAAAAAAAAAAGAAAGATGAAATACAGTTGACAAGTTTTTTAGATTCATTGAAAATCCGGAAGAAGAATGTGATCCGAATTTTACAGATTTTCACAAGAGTATAATGAAAAGAATGTTTTAGTCCTAATTTTAATCAGAATTAATCCTGTAAGCTATTTGCTCCTCCACGTGACCGAGGTGCAGCCGAAATGATCGACGCTGAACGTCGCGTAGAATCGGTAGCTGATCGGTACGAACCATACCGCGATTCGATTTGATATACCAATGGACATCGGGGTCCGAGACGTCAGTAGAAATCAGCGGCTCATTCTTATCAGCGCGAGTTTGTTCCTCGTCGATCTGTCGGATATTGTCGGCGTCCCGGTTCGCGTTTCTGTTGCGAATACAATAACTCTGCGATATCGGATCTCTTCGACGAACAAAATATACATATATATATATATATCATATACATATATCAATCGGGTGTTATGATCCGTATTATCAATCGGGGATAACTGATACGACTCGATCTCAAAGCCTCCGGCGATGCTGGAGGCGAACTTTGTCGCTTACTTTGCCAAGGAATACCTGTTCTTCGGGGTTCGACCTACTTTCGCAGACTTGGTAAAAATGTTTAATTTAGGTTTTGCGTGTTTCCTTCATTTTTCATATTCTACCAGTTTGCGAAATATTTAGGTTGTCAGGTTACAATTTTTTTTATATCTTCAATTACGTCTGTTATTCGAACATAAGAATTGTCCTATTAACGTCAAATTTGTTATTTTTACTTTTTTTATTGGAATTATGAATGGAATTATAAATTTTAAAATCGACACAAAAATTTCGAGTGGATCTCTTGGACCTTTTTTTGTTCAAATCTAAACTTATGTATGACCGTCGCTCGCATGCTAAAAGAGTTGGCAAAAAAATAAAAAACGCATTGTTTTAAAACGCGAAGAAAATCTGAACGGTGTTGATCCCTATTCAAAAAAGAAAATTTTTTTCACTGAAAAACCGAACGATTGACTTCAATTTAGCTTTTGAAAAGGTGTAGAAAATTTCAGCCAATCGCTGTTGAGATACAGGGTTTTGAAAAATAGCTTCTCCAAATGTGTCTGAAAATATTTTAAAAAGCTATCCTTCAACGTGAAACCAAATTTTTATTTAAAAAAAATATGTAACTATAGTCCAGTATTCTGAATAATAAAAATTCGAAACTTGACATAATATAAAAATTTCGTTTCTTCTTTCCGTCAGAAATTATGTGCAAAATTATGAAGTGGTAAGTTCGGTAGAATGTTCAGTACACATGGAAAGTAGAATTCATTAGGCATTGAAGTGTCACTCGTTTTTATCCTCTCAGCGACTTTATGAAAACCTGTTTTACAAGATCGTGTATATAAGCGATAAATCAACATTCTTCGGTTTTTCAAAAGCGAAACTTGCAGATTTTTGGCGCTATTTATAATCCTCCAAGTTTTTTTTTTCTTGTTTTTTGTATAATTTGTTGCTTCTCCATTTTACAGGACGAAAAGGATTTATCGGCGGCAGACGCGGAGGGTGTTTGGTCACCCGATATTGAACAGAGCTTTCAGGAAGCGTTGGCGATTTATCCGCCATGTGGTCGACGCAAAATCATCCTCTCCGACGAAGGGAAGATGTATGGTGAGTTCGAACTACTCAATCTCCAATAATTTCATGCACTTCCTTTCCATCGAATCAATCGGTCAAATTGTTTGAGCGACAAAATCATGATGTTTAATCCTTCCGACCTGTCGGCTCTCCTGGTCGCTGGGAGTAGCGTAACTCGACAGCATCCTAGTTCGCGTTATTGCTCGGTCTGCTGAGGTCAGTCTATACGTGACCGCCTCGATATTGCTTGCCCACCTTCGCCACTTCCACAACCACGGTCGTAACCGCAGACGAAGCAATATTCTCGATCACGGTTGAACGGAAAACGATCTACCTGCAGTTGAATATTTTTTCGATTTTTCTCGCCGCTTAAATCGAATTTCTGAATTAGCTTAAATGGTAAAAGAAATATACGACGCGTTCCGATACAGGGTGTCCAGCTCTCAGGGGAATCGGGAAAACTTGGGAATTGTCAGGGAATTTTCATGTGTCTGGAAAAATAAGGGAATAAGGACTCGTATCCTGGAATTTTTTATTTTTTCACCTACTGAAATCATTTAAATTCCTCGACATCGTTGGAAATCACTTGTAAATCAATCATAAATGGCTTGAAATCGTTTTTGAAATCGTGAATGAATATACCTTCTAGCCTTGAATCGATTCGTTATTTTCCTTCCGAGAGTCTGGATTTTAATTTTCCACAAACTCGGGGATTCGAAAAATGAAAACCTCTATTCCGCAACCCCCCGCTGCGAAATTCAATCGCGTGTCAAGTATAAAAAACCCTGCCGACTGGGTTAATTCAATTCCGCAGGATAAATGAAAACATTTCATTTCGCCTCTCCGCTCGAACTCCGGGGGCAGGTTGTACTCAATTTTCAATCCCAGAATACATACAGAAGAATATTAATGAATTTCGTATCACGATGTTTGTTATACGATTGAAACAAAAAGAGGAAAAAAAAATAAAAAATCTCAAATTTTTTTCAAAGCCGCGGCGTCAATCGAAATTAATTCGCACTCGTTTTCTAACGGAATTCGCAAATCGCGCTTATACGGTAACGTCTCTAAGCAAAAGCAATAAAGTCGATTCACCAGGAGCGACGAGGATCCTGCCAGCCGATGGACAGGCGGATGGGGGTGTAGTCGAGGGGTTCCAAGCGAAGACCCGGGTGGATGGAAACAAAGGATAACGAGGCGTGAGGATCGTTTAACTCGATTGCCCATCGATCCTCTCGAAACTTATTTCCACCCTTGGTAGGTAGTACAAACCCACCCCGTCTGCCTCTGCCTCTGCCTCCGCCTTGGCCTTCGCGTCTCTCTCTCTCTCGAGAGAGAGAGAGAGCCAATAAAGGATTAGCCCACCCTATTCTCTGATTAAATATCCCTAAGCA
The DNA here is from genome assembly GCA_018420115.1 of Euura saliciscinereae. Taxonomy (NCBI): domain Eukaryota; kingdom Metazoa; phylum Arthropoda; class Insecta; order Hymenoptera; family Tenthredinidae; genus Euura; species Euura saliciscinereae. Next base: position 17,953 of record JAFFZH010013521.1, read on the forward strand.
ATTTATCGCGCTGGGCGACACGGTCTTTGCTCGACTTTTAATCGATGGAGATTTTTACAAATTGTTAGAGAACTTTGACGATGATGAAATCGCGTAGGTCGATTCAATCAGAATAAACCCCCTTCGTTGTCAGACCTGGGTCAAACTGACCCAGATAAAGAAGAACAAAACGGCTAGTGTATTAACAAATTTCTGGCGATAACAAAGAAGTACCTATGTATGGGACATACTTTGAACATACTTGAACAGGTGAAAAAGAAATGTCAACATGTTCAAAGAAAACTGCAAAACTATCGATGATCAAAATTTGGTGTTCTATATTTTTTGTTCATAAAATTGACGAGTGATACTTGAAAAGTATTCATTTTTCACAATATATCACGAAAATTTGAAACTTCGGCCTCATTCTTTCATTTAAATTGAATTGAGCACTTTCGAATGCTAGCTTCAGTTTAATTCCAGGAAAAGTACTCGGAAGCAATGATATATTCATAGTTATTCAGCCTGAAAATCGGTTTGACCCGTTTCGACGAACCTGGATTAACAAGAAAATTTAATATTCTTCGCGGTCGGGTTGATATCAACAGAAGTAGAATCGCAACTGCAACGCTATATACAGAGTGTCCGCGAAAAGATTTATGGGTATAGTAGTTATATACGTTGGTAAGTAGTCGTTCAGCGCGTTCACTCGGCCGAGAATTTTCAACGTCGTTAAAAAGGTGTATATACACGACGGGTATGCCAAGCGATCCTTGAAACGGCGTACAGATATTTTCTTCTCAACATTATTATTCCACCACGGATATTACAAGTCGGATTATCTTCAATTTTATACTATTACAACTATAACAGATTTTATATATCTATACCACTCTGTGACCGTTCGCCGACTTCGACTCGACCAATCGATGTTACTCATAGTCGGAATTAAATACTTCAGAAAAGATGGAAAAGTCTGGGAAATTTTTGTGGGTGGGGAAATGTTAGATAATAGTCAGAGAAAAATAATTTATTTCGTGTCTATCGACAATGATTTGAAACATTATTTATGAAGGTGTAATGAAGGAAAATGTATGTTGATAAGAATTTGAGATATTTCTCACAAGTCACGAAAATTGAATTCAAAAGTTTCTAATTGTCGATTCTAAAAACTTGATTACAAAAAATTTTATCTGGAAATCGCATTAAAGGTGATTTTTTATACTCGATTTTTACCGATTCAGACAATTCGATTAATATCTCAGCCAAGGTATCTTATATAGTATGAAACTTATCGTGTTTTCGTGCTTAAAAACATAATCACTTGGTTTGAACTTTCGGGAATTCAAAACTCAATCGAAATCTGAAGATTTCAAGAATTTTTTTTCAATCATCTCGACGATTCGTCATTCTAAATCCTGCAAATCTGATTTCAGATTCATGATCAAAAACCAAAAATAATCTTGTGATACCAAAATTTATCCAAATTTGTTGATTCGCTCTCAAGATTATCTCGTAATTTTTTATTCTATCCTTTAGACTTTTCATTTCTTCATTATTTTCACAGGTGAACCTTCGGTATTGTGTATAGAAGCGCATTACAGAGAACTTTTTTTTCCCATGAAACATGTCGCTGAGATATTAACCGAAATATCTGAATTGGTAAGAATCACCTAAAAAGGGCAACAAAATTCGATCAGAGAAAATTTCTGCAATCGAAGAATTTTTCGAAATTGGGACACGTTTTCCCGCCTGGAAAAGTCAGGGAATTTCATAAAATCCACGGATATTGAAAACCTGGCGATGAAATTCAGATGCAACCTCCATCATAATTTTTCTCTTCACCTTCTTGACGATTTTATTTTCATCTGTGGTTAGAAATATGAGACTCACCCGATTCAGATGAATATATATCAGCAATTTTTAGTGCAGGTTTCGGCTCGAATCGTACATCAAAATATAAGGGAAAAGTAATTATATCAGTCAGGGAGAACCGAAAAAAAAATGTCAGGAAATTCTGTGACCGGAATCGAGTGGCGTCCCCTGATACAGTGTTAAAAATGTCTACACGTTGTTTTCCAGACACCGCGTAGATCGTTGAAAAGCCAACCGGTCGCGTTCTTTCCGGATGTTCGCTTTAATGTAACGTGCAAATTGTTCTCTGCCTCCCCGGTTCCTCTTATTCTTCGTATTTCCCCTCGCGTGTACTCACACACGTAAACGAAACTCGGAAAGTCTACACAGAAGCCAACCGAGCGGACTTGGCCATAGCTCAGAATCAGGTGGACTTGGGCGAACTGCTTGTCAGCTCATTGTCAGTGTGAACTGTGTCACCGCTTTTATCGTTTCTGAAGTCAGCCTCTGTAATTACTCACAGAGAAAAACGAAAAAATTCGATTTTCCTGGAAAAAAAAAACACAATAATCGCCACCCTTGGTCTGAAAGCTCCTTCGAGACACGACCAGCAATCTTAACAGGGACGGACGTATTTCGTCGAGCCACCATGGGCTGAGGGAAAGCGGAGACGGCGGCAGTGTCCAGTTATTGACCGGCGGTAGGGGGGACGTGGCGTCTCGACGTCCACGGAAAAGCCCTTGGTGTAGCGTCGCGACGTCCACTGGCTTACGGGTACCTCAGCTCTCTTCGCCTCTCTCGAAATATATTTCAGTAGCCATCTTATATTCGCTGTATATGAAATTGCCATTTTTGTCACGTTATATTTTATCTTATCACCGTTTTCTCTCCATCTCTTCTCCTCTGGAACAAAACTTATACAAGATCGATAATAATTATGATAATACAAAACCGAATGAAAAAGGACTCTATAAACACTCAACTTCCATCTTCCGCGTGAGACGTATGGGCAGAAACGTGGGCAGACTTTGGAAATGGGCTGGTCGAGTATCTTCGATCGGTTTTTCATTTCCCAGGGATGGCCAATGTCCCCGGGACTTATACGATCCGTGTATCCGGTAACGGGAAACGTGGATTGTCTTCTCTCCCGCGAAGCAACTCGCTGGATGTAATTGAGTTCGGTTTCCAAAAGGCTCGCATCTTTTTTGATTTCGAATTTCATTCCCTGAAAAAAAAAGTTACGATTCACGTGTAACGCAGACGTGTTCAAGAGAAAATATATACCCACTCCTGTAGTTACGGTACCCAGGTAGTTTGAATTTGTCCTCGGTTTTGGGTTTGGTATGGGATCAAAATTAGCTAGAACCTACGGTGTATTAATTAAATCAATCCGAACCCAGTTTAGTGCTGAATCAACAAACCAAACCCCGCTAATTCTCATCCCTGACGGAAACCCCATAACGTCAAGCCGAATGCTGGGATGGACCGGCATAATCGATAATCACCGAACTAGATACTGTTTCGGATGCGGTATATCCACTCGAATCAAGCTCACTGTACCGGAAGAATATTTGCGAATTTTGATTTTTGTCAAGATTATTGTGTAAAAATGAAAAAAAAGTCCAGGTCAATTGGGAAACATTGATTTAGGGTTGTCTCGTTTTCACACAATTTTTTATTGCCAAACAGTAAAGATGTGATTGGAAAACAAATTTACTGATTTTTGCATTTTTGTTTTAAAAAGTGGTGAAATGAAACATTTTCAAGTGTTCTCGGTCCAATCTATGCACATTATTATCAAGAACATTATCGCCACTGTTCGTTCGTTTTAGTTGAAAAAATCTTCTCACAATCTTCCAAAGATGGATGTATTCTCGAAAATAGGCAACAATCCTCGACGAGCTATACATATATCGTCTATAATAATCGACTCAGGACCTTCATCAAGCCCTTAAAATAGACCCTGAACGTTTTAGTTTCGTTTCTGACGTCACGTTGAAGATTTCACGAAATTTTGTAATTCGACGTGCAGATGTTTCCCTTAAATATCACGAAACGCGACGTTAGCGGTGTCAGCTCAGATCCTTCGCTAGAATCCGGGGTCTCCATATATCCCCGAGGTCGACAATGGAAGGAGAGCGTTCAGTTTTCCTGTCCCTGTCCTTCCCTGTCTCCCGGTTCTTCGTCGGGAGGACCCTCGGACGGAGACGGGGACGAGGAGGACAGTCGGGTCGTCCGCGTCGTCCGCGTCGTCGGCCCGATGTAATAATCTGCTTCGCATTGTCCGTCTTCTCGGCACATAACCGAGTCCTTTGACATCTCGCCGAGTTTAATTAAACGGGAGCGTAATGGTTCCGGGGGTGGTGTGACCAAGATGACCGGGACGAAAGGGACATCGCACGGTCCGAGGCCTTATTTCACCCTGCAGACAACCCCCCAAACCACCCGCTACATACGGGACCATTTCACATGCATTACACTCCCTCGGGGTCAGACAATTTATTTCACTTCCTTCTCTTCTTTTCTCCCCTTCCTGAACCGTTTCACGCAGTCTTTTCTGCTCCTGGTTTTTCTACGACCTAGGGATTGTCACGTGGAGGTTATTTCTATCTATACATATGTATATTGCCTCTGTTTTAATCTTTAGTATATCCATGGGTTCACCGTGAAACTTTAACCGCAGCAAGGTGCTTTGTCATTTGACTATGGCTTTCATCCTGCGAGGAGGTATACGTGTCGCGTTACTATGTACCAAGAAATTGAACCGTCTGTCTCAGATTCTGATAGAAGAGAATCTGCAGGGTATTAATGAATTTCTATGAGACGTTTTAATTATACCCCGGTATGGAAGAACCTCGTATCTCAAGTTACAATGAAAAAACGTACAATCTGAAATTCTAAATGGAAAACTCGATATTTCAAAAACGACATATCTCGAATCGTTTTCCAGTCAGAATTTGAGATGGGGCGTTTTTCATAAAAAAAAATTTAGTAAATCGCGTTTTTCTTTCTGAAAATTTGAAATAGTATATTTTTTATTCTGGATTTGAGATACTGCGTTTTTCATTAACTAGTCGAGAAAGAACCTTTCTCATAAAGAATTCGAAATATTGCGTTCACCAATGAAACATTGAGACAATCAGTTTTTATTCCAAAGTATGAGATGGGGCGTTTTTCCACACTGTCGTCTGTTTATTCCTAATCACGGATCTGGGTATATAGATAACGGCTTAGAGACTTGCGAGAGATAAATAACGAATATGAAAGAACGCGCGGGTTCAGCGTTGGCGCTAATTAAAATACCCACTTGCGTTCGCGGAAGGCGAAAGGTAAAGACGGAGGGGGATGGATCGCTCCGGTCCGGTAGACATCTCGCTGAGATTTACTCGTTACGGAAGTCGAGGTAAAAACTACGCCCATATTTACGCGAGGCCTGTCCGGGGCAGCAGCTACAGACACGCACATTATCTCTGTAATTAAACGATTCAATCTTGTCGTACAGTTGAATTTCAAATGCACTTCGAAATTCCATCAAAAATGCGATACACTTTTTTTCCCTCGCATTACTTTTATTTTGTGTCCCTCACTTTTTCTGGGTTAAGCCGAAAACGAGCCAGACGATGCGACCCGAGGTAGTGAGTTAGCCGGCGGAGGACCGAGGGGAAGAAATGAGGGAAGAGAAGGAGCGAACGACGGAAAACAGGGTCTGGAGGGTCGGGGGGTGGAGGTGGAGAGAAAAGCGACCTCGCCAAGGATGGCGGGACGTACCGAGGGCGAAGAGGCGAGGAGGCGAGGCCACCCCACAACCTCCTGCGAGGGGTGGCGAAACTATGCGAAGAATCTGCAATTAGTGAACAGAGAGAGCGGAGAGTGCGCGCGGGGTTGTGAGGCGCCGGCGGTGGAAACGGTGGAAACGGTGGAAACCGTGAGGCGGTGAGGCGAGGAACGACCCGGGAAACGGGGAGTGAGGGGTTGGGGCTGGGGAGAAAATGGGAGAGAGGAAGGACGAGGGTGAAGAAAATGGAAAGAACGAAAGATGGATGGAATGGTGTCGACGCGACGCCAAGCGTCGGGAGAGAGAGACGACCAACAACGAGGAGGACGAGGAGGAGCCGGGGTCACCGTGTCAGGATGCGATCACTTTTTAGTCATTGCGAGTCTGATTACGTGCAGAAATTCGTTGAGCCTTATCTAGGATTTTTTTCGAACGAGGTTTTGTCCTATACCAAAGGTTACACGCGTCGGCTTCGGAAGGGTTTCTGGAGTGGATGTGTTCTTGGATGATTATGGATCGCTGTATGAATGTGTATCTACGTAAATTCCTCGGGGGATTGGGTATCTTGGGCTTTTGATGTTCGACAATTGGACTAATTGGACAAACTACCCCCGCGAGCGTACTCGAGGCTGAAGGACTCCTGAGGACTTGACTTGTGAGGACGAGGAGGTCCTGTTTGCAAACCATTCATTAACGTCCCGCTAGCTAGTCGCTAGTCGCTGGTTAGCGGTTCGTGGATCAACTAAATAGATACAATTCTGCGTACAACTAATTACCCATCCTTCACCCTATATGTATATAAGGCTTTTGTCAAACGGTAATTAAAACGTCGCAACTTTATTCCCGTTCGAGATAAGTCAACGATGATGGTTGAAAAATTGACTCGGTTGAGAGACGTAGACGAGGTAACCTCGGCGGTAAGAATTTGACGGTGAAATTCTACCGGGCATTCCATTCCCTCTACTCCTACGTCACTTCCTGTTTCCTGATCCGTGGCAGCGTCGCGTACCTTACTACTGGAGAACCGTGGAACAGCGGCGGTAACGGGGTCCGCAAGAACGTCCGGTGTCGGGGGGGGGGGGACGTTTTTGAAGGGGAGTAGAAGGAATGTCTTCGCGGGGTTGAACTACCCCGGGAAGAAGGTTCATGGCGCAGCCATTTAACGGTCTTTGCGAAATTGAGTCATCACGCGGTTCGCCTGGAATTTCGAATATTTTCCTCCCGATTCGCTCTAACCACCCCCCATACCACCCCCCCCCCCCCCCCCCCTATTTATACCACCTCCACGAGACGCTAAAATGGGTCGTAGAAGTTGATTCGTGCGAATCAAGTGAATCGTTGAATTTTTAACTCTTCAACAATCCGTATGTACCTACCTCCGGGTTTTTGGACGGTCTTTAATAAGACCGGAGAATACAATCTCACGGCTGGTTATTTATGAGAACTATAAGTAGAGATTAACCTTTGGCCATCTACCGTAATGGATCGAATCGACGGAGGCACTTTCGGGCCATGTTCATACACCCCCCGGGGGCAAAATAGATTATAGAATCAATTAGGTCTGATGTGATCGCTCGAATTGGCTCCGCAGGCCTGAATCAAGCCTTTCTTTATTTCAGTCTTTATACACTCGATAGAAAGCTCAAAAATTTATTCAGAGTTCGATGGACGTAAGAGAAGTTATATTCTATAATCGTGTTAAAAATAAAAAAAGGTCGTTGTAATCAAACGCTGTCTTTAACAGAGGCGTTCCGGATCTGGTAAAATTCAATATTCAAGCTTCTTGGAAAGGAGGTGAACGAGCAAAGAGTAGGTTGGAAAAGGCTGCTTCCTTTCCTTTAGAAGTCGCGTTTTACTTCGTTCGACACTTTCCACCTCGTTCCTCTCTTGAGTCAGAAAATTAATTAAAATTCAATTTCTGTTGACTTTTCATCGACTTTACTCGGGACTCGCGATTTTCAAACCTTTTACGAATAGAAATTCGAATATTTAATTAATTCAGTAATTATTTTCATTCAATATTAATTCTCAAAGTCGAACAATTAATTATCGTAACTCAGCTATATAGCGTATAAAGATTATATTATACTGCAGTCTTCTTGAGACTTTATCCAACACCCCTGGTAGGCACTTGAAGGAGTTTTGTTATCAGCGAGGCGACATTCCTCTCTCAATTTCACCATGTTCACACAGCACGCGGTGCGCCTTTACTTTGAAGTTATCAATTTATTAGATATAACAGGGATAGGGGGTACCAGACACGTGTTTTCTTACGTTTAATAAACCCTTTCAGGGTCCCAGGCGTGACTATCGGTCACGCATGGCGAACTCGAGATAGAGGTAATCGTGGAGAAAAATATTCTGTTTGTTTTAATAAACCACCACATGCATACATGGATATATATAGGTATAAAGGTTACAATAAACCGGCGCCTATTTTATCGACGTGCCTTACGATAAAGTTTTAACGACTGTGAAATCTGTGCAAAGCTAAGATAAGCTGTGGCACCTAGAAATGCCTGTGTTCGCGGTCCACTCGTTAATACATCCGTTCTTATCGTTCACCGAGCTGTATAATTAAATAGATTTTATTATCAGAAGTTCATTGTACAGTTCAATTACAAATCTGAGTTCAATTTGCGAATCAAAGTTCTATACCTATACCAGAAAGAGCGAGAGAGAGAAAGAGTTGAAAACAATATATTACTGATGTAATAACGCACGTATGTCTGAACCGATCAAAAACGTGATGCGGGTATGGCGATAATTCTCATTACGTATTCAATCATTAAAGTCCTCGGGTGTAATTCAATCTTCATTAACTGGGAACTGTGATTCCGTTAAAACCTTGTCATCGTGATTGATCAATTTCGGTATGTCACAAAAAATGGGGGAAAATTCACCACCATTCCACTGTTAGCTGATCTACGGCGTATCGAAACAATATTTTAATCCATCAATTTTATGAGAAAATTATTCAAAAGTTGGATAAAACGATTTCTGAATGTCTGTGACGTTAGAATTCACACTTTTACCGCCATTTTTATATACAACCTAAACCTATCCTATAACTTAAAGCAAAACCTTAAGAGATTTGGAGTGTAGAGTGAGAAGTCGGTTTTCCGCCAGGCGAAGCTAGTCATACCGAATAGTGACGTCACAGCATGGCGCGAAGAAGAAACCGTTTAAAATGTTATACAGCGACAATATGTTTTTTTTTTCTTTTACCGATTCATTCTTTCCAACCATAAAAACTAACTCGAGTATTTTTGACCCGATTGAATTCAAGATCCATATAGTAAAATCTCGTTTATTTAAGAAGATTCTGAAGAACCGTTGCGAGTCTTGTCTGTTCAGCGTCAAGTGCGGGGTTAAAAATCTTCGGTGATGATATAATATTTATTTTTTCTTCATCCATCGGATACACGCAACCATCCGAAAATGCCCTAATTTATTTTGTAGATTGTAACTGTTTAAAAAAAAGTTTTGACTCACGTCACGATTTCTTTATACGAAAATATATGAATATGAATGATTGGGTTTGAATAATCATGAATAATTCACGGTTTGCGGGAAAAATCTTTGAAAAAAAAACATTCAATAATGCTTTTTTTTTTTAGATCAGAGAATCGTATAAGAAATCGTGAAGTGAATCGAAAATGATGGAAAAAAATCATTGTATACGAAATGTCGAAGCAAATGTAAATATAGTTCAGTCCAGACTCTCTTTATTTCGTTTTCGTTTTTCTTTTTCTCATTTGCTTCACTGTAGCTGGTTCACTTACCGACATCACACACCCGCTTAATTATAGTCCATCGAAAGACGACTAGCTGCAGAGGTTCAAGTGGTCATAAAGAGGAAACCGGCCGTCTCTCGTCCTCTCTCTATCTCACTCTCTTTCTCCCATCCTTGCTGGGTTCTCTGGCAAATAACCACTCGACGAGAGTTCAATTCGTAATTGGAGAATCGAGGAGATAAATAACCAATGAACCAATAATATCGAGTTTCAATAGAACCGAATATAGACTGTGAGAGTAACGAGACAAAAAAAAATATAACTTTTCCTTCTTTTTCGGTAATCTTAAAAACGCAAATATAATTATTTTTCATTATATGTATTTTTTTTTTTTTTAGGTCGAAACGAGTTAATCGCACGGTACATAAAACTTCGGACCGGAAAGACGAGAACGAGGAAGCAGGTTTCGTCCCACATTCAGGTACTCGCCAGGCGAAAATTACGGGAAATTCAGGCGAAGCTTAAAGTGGTAAGTTTATCCGTTTGTAATTGAGATGAGTTGAATTTTTAATTCGACTCGTGGCTCGAGGCTGGGAATTGATGTAGCAATAAATCGGTGATAACTCCCGTTCAAAAATTAACTCAACGATGTTTAATCAACATGCTCCGTTATTAAAACAATTTGAGAACAATCGCCGTACGGTTAATAAATCAAAAGGCTGTTTTATTCGACGTTTTCCGTACCGTCGGACTTTATCGATGTTTGGAGTCGGGTTTTGTAGGGTACCTGAACCAAATGGATTTACCGAATGTTTGAATATCGCAGAATACCGTCGACGGATTGAATCGAATAGCTCGTTCAGAGAGAGGAGTGAATATTGTTGGACGAAATTGTCGAATAAAAAAATATGAACTATAATGAAATGAGAATTCGAAGAATTCCTTCAAAACCACCAGTTCCGTAATTTTCGAATGAAATTGAAACAACACGGTGTCCTCGTGTGATTAATTCCAATCGTAACTTCATACCATTGAATTGATCGTTCAATTCCACAGTCGCGATTTGGTTTAATTATCTTCAACGTTGGTACAGCGATAAATGTACGAAGTAAAACCTAACATGAATGTGTGATGGATGTGAACGCGAATTTTCGGATTAACGTTGACTTATGAATTTCCGTGAATAAATTAAACCTCGTTCGCGGAACCGATTGAATTGTTTATTGTTGAACAATATTGTTCTATATTACATATACACACAACGGGGATAACGCAGCTGCAGCGGTAGCCGGGAGAGTTCATCAAAATAAAAATAAAAATCGTTTTTTTTATCTTTTTTTTTTTTTTTTTTTTTTTAATTTCGCATTCACCGCTCCTCGTTCCATTGTCCACGGATATTGCGTGCAAATCAATGCCGTTTCAAACGTAATTAATACTCGACTAAAATCGAGTGTCTGTAGGATTCGAAAAATATGAATTTATATATACTTTTCACGCTGATTGACGCGAATATTCGTCCGACCTAAAGAGAATTTATTCATCCTTTATTCTTGTAATACAGGATTGACGCTCTGTATTTGGCCAAATGATATACGATACGTAGAATGGCACCATTCAACCTTGGAAACAAACTCAATTCTTAACATTACTGTATTGGAAAACTCGGGTTTTCCGAGATGAGTAAATTTTTGTGCGTTTTTCGTCGAAATCAACGATTTAGGATACTCCGAAAATTCGTGAAAAAAAAAAATCTTTTTCTGGGGATCAAAGGAAAACGAAACTTCTTTCACCTCTATGACTATGAAACTTGAAAAAAAAATCGCTGCAATCGAACGATGAATCGGAAAAATCTTTAAAATAATCGGCAAGTGTAACTTTTGTCTAGTAGAATACGGAAAAAAGTTTACGACCAATTCGGTGAGGGTCGGGGTCAAACTCTCATTCTTGATTTTGACAAAGAAAGCTTGAGTCATTCACTTAGGAATAATTCACGAGAAACTTGATTCGTCCACCGATTTCTAAGATACGATACACTACGAGCCAATAAGAATTCAAATATCGAGCGAGAAATATTTGATCCTCCATCAATCGTTCAATTTTTGAATAATCTCGAAACTGGTTCGTTCGTCATTTCGATCAACCACATTCCGTTACCATGGGATGAAAATTTCATCTCAATCCGATTGAGTCTGTATTGAAAAATCCTGCGTGTAAGCTTGACTTAAAAAATGTGAATGAGGAATTTTTTTTTATGGAAAAGTCCAAGTTTTCTACCGAATAGGCCAAAGAAGATGACAGTGACAATAAATGGTGCTTTCCACCCTATCGTTTATTTGAAATTGAATATTGATCTGACAAGCACAGGTTGGATTCGATGCTGGTTTAATATAATATAGATGGAATATAGCAACAATTCTGGAGAACTTCTCGCTGGCTCCTCGAAACTACGGGATGATCCAATAAGCCGACTCTCCTTCCACTTTCATCCTCTAACCCTCAACCCTCGTGACTCTTAGGGTCTCGACCCAGTAAGCCCTGGAAATCCGGAGCTTCTTACCTCGAACTTACCGCGCCAGTTTAGGCAATATCGCGCAAATCACGAAACACATACTTGAATATACCTGGTAGAAAAACTTTGGTTATTTTGAAAATCTTGGATTTATTTTTGAATCGATTCTGAGGTAGGAATTTTCAATACACAGGCGGATAATTCAGTGTTTGACGATTTGTCAGGATCATGTCGGCAAGGAGAAGGCATTGCAGACAATGTCGGGATTGTCCAGTGCCCAGATAGTGTCGGCTGGAACAACGATACACAACAAGATGCCCCCTGCCCTCGTGGGGCCCCTTGCCCTCCACACTTCCAACCCCGTCTCCTATCCCGGAGCGGTAAGTCCCACGACAGAGACGATTGCCCTGGATTATTCAATTATTATTCCGATTAGTACCGGCTTGAGAGTTTTTTTTTTTTTTTTTATTATTATTATTTCTTCTTCGTACTTGACACGTTTTTGTAACAGCTGGCATTCGCGATATTATTTTTTCTCATTCTGATTTTCAAAATTTGCTTGGTTTTTTTTTTCTTCTTCTCATAATCACATTGCTCGCTGAACCATGGTAGAAAATTTTTAATTCCTCATTCGTTACGTTATCATTATTTCACCATGGAGGCTGATTAACAATATTAACGGTGTGACGGGGCTGATGCTTTCGCATTGACGGGAAACGCCACAGGTTTTTTATTTTGTTTAAAACACAAAAATAAGTCCGTTTCAAAATTCTATTGAACAATTTTACAATTATGGTACCAAAGAAACAACGAGAGATTGAAATTTTATTCGATACACGTATACTATCATAATTAAAAAATTGCTGGGAGATAATAAATTTTTTTTTCTAGTCACTTAAAAAACGAACAAAAAAGAACAATTTTCAGAGAAAAACTTACGGAGTTTCCCTTCTTAGTCAGCAGCACCCTGATTAGGTATTAAAAGATTTCTATAAAAAAAACTTGCCTAATTATCTCACAGCCGATTACTAACTAACTACGTTTTACAAAAAAAGAAAAAAAAAGAATCATGAGCTACGCGCCCTTGGGGGCTCCCTTGTTGTGTATTGTTGAACTGTGCAGTCCGTTGTTATATCAAACAAACAAATAAAAATGCGTTTAATGTGGCTTATAATAATAACTATAAGAATTTCATTATCTTTCATCGATTTTTCTTTTCCTCCACGTAACTGTCTAATATGAATATGAATTATCATACCGTTGATTTGTATAATCGTTTGGAGTCATTCTCATAAGAAATCTGCCCTTGTTATACCTACTCGATAAAATTTTCTTTCAAAATCAACACGTGTACTCAGATAATAAAATCGAGTAGAAATTTTTTTTACCGTCATTTAATGAAGTTTAAATATTATCATCGATGTGATCAATTGTCGATGAAAATTATTTTATTTTCTCAGCAATTCTGGCAGCCTGGTTTGCAACCAGGTACATCTCAGGATGTCAAACCCTTCCCACAACCAGCCTATACCGGAAAACCGGCGACAGCGGTTTCCAGTGGTGATATGGTGCAGGCACCACCTCCACCTCCGTGGGAGGGCAGAGCCATTGCCACGCACAAACTTAGGCTTGTTGAATTCTCAGCGTTCATGGAACAACAGAGAGAACCAGACACTGTAAGTTTTATACAGGAACAACCGGATGACCAAATCTCATGAATCGTCTGTGTTAATGGAAAAAAAAATGTGAATTTTCTTTGTTACAGTATCACAAACATTTATTCGTCCACATAGGAGGCTCCGCCACTTACGCAGATCCATTATTGGAGGCGGTAGACGTCAGGCAAATATACGATAAATTTCCTGAGAAAAAAGGAGGCCTCAAAGAATTGTACGACAAGGGACCTCAAGCAGCCTTTTTCCTTGTTAAATTCTGGGCAGACCTCAACACCAATATTCAAGACGAGGCGGGAGCCTTCTACGGTGTCACGAGCCAGTAAGGAGAATTCTTTAATAATACAAAATGCTAACGAAGCTACGTTCGAATTATCAATTTCATTAAATGTTTGAATTCTTACAGATATGAAAGTAACGAGAACATGACGATAACGTGTTCCACAAAGGTCTGTTCCTTCGGTAAACAAGTAGTGGAAAAGGTGGAGACGGAATACGCCAGGTTTGAGAACGGGAGGTTCGCTTACCGCATCCATCGCTCACCCATGTGCGAGTACATGATTAATTTCATCCACAAGCTTAAACACCTACCTGAGAAATACATGATGAACAGTGTGCTTGAAAACTTCACCATACTTCAGGTATGACCAAGTGGACGACGTATCGAAACACATCGAGTATCATTTCGGAGCCGAAATAACATTCTTTACATTCTCATTATGGTTTCAGGTCGTCACGAATAGAGACACGCAGGAGACGTTACTTTGTACAGCGTATGTATTTGAAGTATCAACGTCCGAGCATGGCGCGCAGCATCACATATACAGACTGGTCAAGGATTAGTCTGTCTAATCTGCTCGTCAAGCAGCCATCCACCCCCATCAGTGCCTACACCCACTACTCATCCACACATACATATAACACACTCATTTTAAGGGGTCTCTAAAGAGGATGTTCTGGTGGAGTGATTGATTGAACGGAACAAAATCGTTCGAACGTTAAACAGCGGGCTGCTTACCTCCTCAGTTTTAGCCCCCACACAGAAACAGTGAAATTAAAAACGGTAGAATATGAATTACGATACAATATTTGAGGAAATATGTGTTTAATACGTTAAATTGATGATCCGGTTCTTGCTGATTGGGTCGAGGGCTTTTTCGGTTCTCTCAATTTCGGTCTACCGAACATCCTCAAAGTTTAGAATCTCTGTTATAGAAGACGCGTGCACCCAGAGACATAGGAGCGTACTAGCCAGCCCGAGGTCATGGTTATTTCGAAATTTCCAATTTGCAGTAAACTATGATGTTTTTAACTTTATTTTTCGATAAAAAAAAATAAACGAATTAGGGGAAAAAAACGAAATTTTATGTACATACATGCACATTATACAGAAAAAATGTTCATTAGCCGATACGATACAGTGAAAAATGAAAGGGTTTTTAAAGCGGCTCATAGTAACGTGCAATAACTCATTGTCGCTCGTAAACTGGCATAATAATATCTATAAAAAAAAGGAAAAAAAAAGAGGAAAAAAAATGAAATCGAAATAAAAGTCAGGCAAAGACGAGTAAATACATTTTTAAGAAAAATGTACAACATTTTGAGATATAATAAATGCAATTTGTTTGGACATAAAACTTTTGGATATGGTATAAATATGCGGTATTCAGTTGTCTGAATTATCTGAAAGCAAAAAATAAAACAAAAACTATAGAAAAGGAAAGAAATATATATATATGTATATATATATATATATGTGACAATAAATATTGGTATAAAAAAAATGTCATACTGGAATTTGGAGCGAAGGAAAAACTTGGATATCGGAGTGGCGCAGTACCAACATTACTTAGTATTATAGTTTTTATTATTGAACTAGCTAATAAGAGATCAGACAAGACATCCACACGCAGATTACATATATTATTACGAAATAATAGTATATGTTAATTATAAATAATTACCGCAATGTTTACTATTTACATTGTTTATTACAAAATGATCGTGTATAAAGCTATCGAAGTGATTTTAAGTTTTAATTAACGGGGGAAAAAGAATAATACGAAAGCTAAAGGGATGCCATTGCAAATTTTTTATTTTAATCTCCTGTTTTTCATTAATATTACTAATATTTTTCTTCTGATTAGTATATTGAAAGAAAAAGAGGAAAAAATCCATTATTTTTTTTTCACATTTTTATTACACTCTATACAAGTTGTTTTTAAACTTTTACAACTGACGGTATGTATAATAACTTCTCGGTTTGTTTTTGTTCATCAATTTTTAATATTCTCTCAATATACGGTCGAGATTATAGCGATCATTTTTTAGATCGAAAGAAAGGTTGATTTTTAGAAAATGATTTTTATTTTTGCACGATTCTACCTTGTTTTTTCTGGAATTTTTAATTTTCGTTTTTTGGCAGCCACGCGTAGAATGGGAAGATATTGTGTTTGTACTTCTTGTAATCAGCCTACGTTTATAATTCTAAGCTCATTTTCATTTTCTTCTTTTTCGTTTTTATCGTTAGTTTATACATGGATGACTTTCTTACTCTTTAGCGTACTGTTTTCGTTTTTAACTTTATACTACGTTTGACAAAGCAATATTTTCTTAGCAACACCACACCGCCCGTTTTCAATGAAATTGTTACTTGGCACGGGTTTCTGATTTTAAACTCCAGGGTTTCCTCATTATCTCATCATTCACAATCGAAACGCATTTTCCAATACATCAAATTGATCAACCATTAAACGTTGAATCTTGTACTTAATAATCATCGCTTAGCATATTGTTGGAATGAAAATTGCTTCCAAAAATCGAGTATCGTGTGTCTTCTGACAATCGATGCTAATATTTCAGTATTTATCGCCAAACGGTGAACCCTGGCTCAGTTTATAACAGAAATACTCGACGAAATTTCGCGTTCTTTGAGAGGAAGAATAAAATTCACTACATAATAAATTCATCGACTGCTAGAAAACTTTCATTTCTTCGGAAATTGCCAACCGTGCAGCAAAACTTTTAATACATAACTGAGAAAAAAAAACCACACATATGTATATTATTTTAAGGATACATTACTATTAATTAACGTATTGTTACTTTAATTATTATTACGAAACAAGTGGCAATGTATTTTGATCTCTCTTTTAGTCAGAAATATGTTTTTTTTTTCTGTTGTTTGGTTTTTTTTTATATATATATATGTAATATATATATTTTTCTGGGTGAGAAAACAGATTCGGTAAATGGCTGATAATGTGAGGTGAAAAAGAAAAAAAAAATTAATTTTATTTGAAGGAGGATGGATCGAGAGAAGATAAGAGAAAAAAAAATTATTATTTTTATGTTTATTTTTACTCGCAATTTGGCAGCTTCAGTACTTCTTAGTTAATTGTTATTTTTATAATAATGAATTATTGAAACAAAATGATTTTGTTTGCTAGCAGATGAAATACGGTTTGGTTTTTCTTTTTATATACAGAAATTTTAGATTTCATTCTTATGAATCTGAAAAAGAAACGAGAAAACGAAAACTAGTAATAATCGATTTTACATATGAAATTTTTTATTCATACCACGCAATATTAACGAGTGATGTTCAGATAAATTTTATTTTAATGTGTGTAATTTTTTTGTTCAAATCTGTTTTTTTTTCTGCGGAAGCAAAAAAATTTATAAATTGAGAAAAAGCAACCGGCACTAATATTATTAACATTAATGATTTTAAAGTAAGCGAATTACATTTATAAGAAAAGATTATGAAAATATATATTTATCTATGTCTTCTGTGAAGATAGAAAATAGTACTCTCTCACTCTATTATTGATGATATCGAAAATCAGTAAAAAACAAAATTAAAAAAAATGATAACAGAAAAAGGTGAAACAAAAAAAAAACAGCAAAGATAACACGAATGGCAGAGTAATTTTAAATAAAAATGAAATCAGTTCACATTGTACACATCAAAAAACAATCTGTTCACCAACGTTCAGATTTGTTGAATAACTTTGTATATATTTACATAAAGATCATAAAAAGAAAAATTAAAAAACAAAAAGAGGAAGAAAGAAAGAATAATAACAATGATAATAATTCACATTTCATCTACTATTTTATTTAGTATACAGTATCTCAGAATAATCGTTTGGTTTTCTTTTGTTCACTTGCTCTAATTTTACCGGAAAAAAAGCACAACGTCCTGTGAGATAATGTTTTTTTTTATAATATACTTTAAAAGTAAAGTTTTATGTCCATATCTGGAACTGCCATATCAATGAATTGAGCTTGATTGATCATAAAGAGATTTAAATAAAAAAAAAAATAAAAAAAAATAAAAATTGTGGTAAACAAGATGAAGAAAACCTACCTGTATATTATATTATCATAAATGAAACGAAATGAGGATCAAAGTAGTTGACTTAACGAGTAAATGAAAATAAATGAAATATATCATTAAATTAGAGGTTTAAAAGTATAATAGAACTCAGTATATGTACAGTATTTGAAAAAAACATGTTTATAATTTGTATGGAAAAAAAATAAATAATTGATAAAAAAAAAAAAATTCTTTTAAATTACATTAATTTTGTTAAAAGTAAGAAAAAAATATATTTAGGAAAAAATCAACGATAAAATAACTTCTTTTATTAATAACTCACTTATACTTTATTGCATAACTCAAATTTGATTCAAGGGTAACAACACCGTTTGATACAAATATAATTTTAATAATATGATTATTAAATTTGAACCAATTTCAAACGTATTTTCAGTCAACGTAATTCAACCCTAAAACTTATCGATTAAAATATCTTCAGTTATTAAAACTAATTTTGGATACAGCGTAGACTGATTCGTACCCTGAGATTATGGAATTCGGTATTCAATTTCGAAGATCTAGTGACACAAATTAAAGGAGAATAATTCATTTGTGGTATTAGAATCGAGCTATTTCTTTTTTTTTAACTACGTTTAATCCTAGGTATTCGTATTGCAATACTAAAAAAGTAATAACTTGTATAGATGCCAACTCTTGCGCGACTAGAAATTAATCAATTGCTAACATAACGCACAGATATTATCTCTCTCTTTCTCTCTTTCTGATTAAGGAAATCAAGTTTGAAGGTGATTATTTTCTTTCTTTTTTTCTTATCTGAGTTAAAGTTTTGTGAAATCTAGCTTCACATTTGTGATATAATAATTAGGTCCACAGGATTTATTCATGATAAGTGGGCGATAAAACACATATTTCAGTACTTTTGAGTTCGGGATTATGTCTTCATTACTATTTAGATATATTGACTAATTTCTCTTTGCTCATAGAATTATGAGTGTGCTCCATGTAAATCAAGACATGAGCGTTATAATCGCTGGAACTTGGCTGCTTAATCGAGACATGAATCCTCGCTTGACACGACAGACTCTTGTATAGCACGTCGGGACTCTGATGTCCGTTGGTTCCACAGAGCCAGGTTCGATGCAGAATGTACCTGAAATGAAACAAAAAACAAAACAGCGTTATTTTAAATCCCAACGAAAAGATGACCAGGCCAAAATACCTTTCGCGGTCAAAGTCTTTCCACAGTAGATAATTAGCGCAGTCAAATTGCGCGAATGTCTTTACAAAACTCTCCGCTTCATCCGCATTCGCAATTTTCGCATCCAACACTGCAAGTCTTCCGCTGACGTACTGGAACCTCACGATGTGACCATTGGTTGTGAAGAAGTTTGTGAAGTATAACTTGTAGAGCTCCTGGTTGACGAAAATGCAACAGGGAATTAAGGATGTACAGGCGATACAATCTCAACCAAAAGTGAGTCTCGTCGTCAATATTGAGGACTTCGAGATGAGAGAAAAATCGGAAAAAATCAACCACAATCAAGATGATAAGAGTATTCATTTTCATTAGTAATAATGCCCAAAAGTTATCAACAAATTGTTTAAAAAAAATCATTGTTTAACAAATTTCCTGGTGACATTATTTTTTTTTCATGTCAAATGAATTCGTTAATCTTTCTGAATACACACAAATTTTTTCAGAATTTTGTCACTTTTTTTTAATTTCCGTTACATACAATATTGACGACGAGACTCACTTTTGGTTGAGATTGTATGGCCTGTACATCCTTAATTAGGTTTGTGAAAATATGTTCCCAGTGAATAAAAATATGGCATTTCACGTATTAGATCCTGAGAATGTATAACTTACGTTATGTAAATTATTACGAGCCTGTTGCATAGTCCCCACAGCCTTATCTAGCAACGGAATTTCGCTAGATTCACTTGATTTTTTTGGAAGATCTTCGATTTTTTTATCATTCTGTTCATACGATGAATTCCCCTCTACAGAGAGATCGGTTTCTTTCTCTATCATATTCGCAAGATCAACAGTTTCGCTGGTTGATTCAACTTCTTTTCCACTTTCCAGAGGCTTTCCGTCTTTAGCAACCCTTTGACGAGGTGTCTCTGTAACAAACCTATCTTCACTCTTATCATTCTCAGATACCGTGGTCTGATCATCCCCCTCACTCTGATCTGAATTTTTCAACTGGGGCTCATCGGTACTCAGTTTCTGAATTAATACTTCGCTCGGTTCTTCTTGTTGCTCCGCTGGATTCTCTTCGTGCAGTTTGGCTCTTTTTATTCTGATGGGGACATCGGGTTGCGGAACTGATACATTCAGTGTTTTTTCATGACGAGTACTTGTGCATCCGGATTCATTGTCTTCTAGTTTATCCTCGGTCAAATCCAGAGACAATCTCCCCCTCTTTCTTCTAGGGGACACACCTTCCGGACAGTTTTGGATCAATCCAGTCCTTGGAATATCTAGCGTCGCGCTTACAGGTAAATTATCTATCACTTCATTGTGATCTAAGACAACAGTCAGCCTTTTCAATTTGATAGTCTCTACCATTTTTCTTTTTTCAAATGATAATTCATCAGTTTTTTGTTTCTTCTGTATTAGATTCACAACTGGCAGTCTTCCCTTTTTTCTATTTATCGGTACATCAGCAGTTTTGGTGGGTAATGACCCAGAAGTACTTTCCGCGGCTTCTACTTCAGGCTCTTGATCAGGTAAAACAGTCTTTTCAGGTTCTAGAACTTCTTCACGAATGCTTGTAGCTGCTGATTCTTCATGCTCTAGTTGTGTGCTGGCGGACTCCTGGTGAGCCTCTCCATGTCTTCTTCTATCGACAAGAGGAGTTCCATCGACCTCCGTCTCAAGAGTGTCTTGAGTTGTTAATACTTCTGATTCCAGGAGTTTTCCTTCAGGATGTGGAATATTCGACCTCGTCAGTTTTCTATTATTTCTATTTCGCTTGCGTCTATTGAAGAATAGTCGATTGGCTTTTTGCTTTCTTCGTTTCGCGTTTTTGTTCGTTTTAGTCCGTAATTTTATTTTCTTTCCTACAGTGGAAACAGTGTCATCAGCTTCCTGATTCACTACAGTCTCCAAAGTACGTTCCGAAGCTTCTTCGCACATCAATTCCGTACCCTGTACTTCTTCCCCTTCCCTCGGTGTATTCTGACGTCGCGGTCTGCCTCTTTTCTTCTCGATCACCGGAATCTCATCGGAATGCTGATTCACTTCAGACCCAGAAGTATGTTGAGTCGTTTGCAGGAGAGAATCAATTATTTTCTCTTCATGGTCCGCAACGTCCGACTTCCTCAATTGCTTACTGTCCATGCTTCTTGTTCTCCTGGGTAATAATTCATCGTTTTTCGGATCGCTCTGTACCATTGAGTTTTCAACTTGGAGTGCGCTTTTCCTTCTTCTTGCGGGACTAGTTCTCTCAGATCCCTGAATTACTAACACCTCGGAAATACTACTCGTTACTTCCGTAGTATCCTTGGATGTGGAATCTAAATTTTCTGGTCTTTCCGTGGTCGGATCCCGTGGCGGAGGCCTGCCTCTCTTTCTTTTAACGGGAGAATTTACCTTCGTGAATCGAACAACTCTTATTTTACCGTTGTTAATTGTTTTACCAACAGTTTTGGTTCTTCCAATGTGTCGTTTACCCAGCGACCTGGAGAGATCGGAACCAGTCAGTCTTTCGGAACTCAGTTCTTCAGTTTTGGAATCAGGTGTTTCTTTATCTTCCAGATTTTCATTCCCATCGTCAGCTTTTCTAGGCACCGTGTCTTGCGTCGCTCCTTCTGTTCCTGAGCCATCGGGGATAATCTTTTCAACGTTTATATTAGACTGCTTGCGCCTGTGTCTCCTGAAATGATACTTTTGCGAGGGTGATAAATTGCGTGGATGTTTAGTAGCTTTGTTCTGATAAATATCATTGATTGCTGGTGCCAACTTTCTTCCAATCTCATAGATTAACTTCAAAGGCCTCAAAGGTTCGCTCAACTTCTTCGGCAAATTCAGCAGCGTATCAATCCTTTCTAATCTAGGTACTAGTGTGTTGGTGCTATTTATTTTCTCTGTCTGTGGTATGACTGGAATACTGGCTAACGTTCTTTTAGGTCTGATATTTTCACCCTTGGGTACATTTCCATCTTCGGACTGCTCAACAGCCTTCCTTGTAATCACAGTTTCGGAAGCTTTTATGGATTTTGGTGGCTCGGGGGAAATTATCTTCTCGATCGTGTCTGCTTGACTGGTGTTATTAGCGGGACAGCTTTTTGAATTTGTATCCATTCCATTCTGAGATGTCGGTACTTCAGATTCTACCTTTTTATCATGTTTCATCTGACTCGTAATTCTCGGACTTATTCTTCGGTGAGTTTTTCTATTTTCTTGACGATATTTTTCAAGAGTATCTCGCATATTTAATACTTGTAGTTTCACAAAAGGTTGAAATGAGATATCGTTGAGGTATTTTAGTCTTAGGATCTCGGAAGAATCACATATATTTGAGGAACATTGACCGTCAGTTATCGCAACATCCTTTTCCAGTTCCGCGTCGCTATAAAGTTGCTCGTTGCCTCTAAATGAACAATCCGAAGCTGTAGAACAAGCATCGTCGATAGACTTGTCCATGGTGACATTATCGTCGTTAGTTTCGTTCTCAGTCGCGAGATCTTTCCCTTCCAGAATCAGATCCATTGTTTTCTTCTCTTCTCTCGCGTCATCGGGTTGACTCAACCCCTTCCTCGGTGGCAACGTTTCTTCGATTTGGTATTTGCAATTTGTTTTTGTGACTTCTGAATTATTCTTTGGAATATTTGACAACTCGTTTGGCGCCGTATTCCCATCTTTGCTGAAAGACTTCTGAATCGATTCAACGACCTTTTCTTTTTCCAAACGAGGCGCACCGAGTTCCGTAATTTGTAAATAGCATTTATTTATAATTATTACAGGTGGTTTATCCAAGGATGTCTCTTCGGAGGATCTATTATTCTGACGAAAGCAATTGTCTTTTTGTGATTCAATATTGACCTCTTTATTCCTAACGCCTGCCTGAATATTCCGTTCTTTGATAAATACGTCGATACCCTTCAACTGAGGTATGTACTTGTTGGAATTTTTTTTCATCAAAAATTCTCTGAGCAGGGCAATGAAAACTTCGTTTTGTTCCAGGTCAGATTTAACTGCGTTCGGTTGTCTTCGCTCGAATCCTTTGTTCCGCCACATTTCTCTCAACAACATAAATTGCAGGGCGTCAACGGTAGAGCCTTGATTCTCAAAATCGGAATCAGCGCTGGACGTTTCCGTGCACTCACTCGCCATTTCATCCCCAGTCTCCTTCATCGCATGCTCAACTTTCTCTCCCGACTCCTGCGCAGCTGGCGGAACTACGGGTTCTGGATTTTTCGGCGATTCCTCTATAACGGGATCCAACATTGATACGCTCGTATCCTCATCTGAATTTTTTCCGGTTATTTCCTCGGTATTGATCTCTTCCAAATCCGTACTCGAAGGTTTTTCTGTGTTTTCAGGCCTCTCAGGTTCTTCTACGTAATTCGAATCATGAACCGCTTCTTCCGCACCGGTCTCCGAATCATATTTACATTCGTCTGCGTTTTTATGTTCTTGAGAATTTCCCACGCTCGATTCATTCGCGTCCGAAGCATCTTCTGATCGGGCCGAGATCACATGTAAGTCATTTTCGTTGCCCGGCAAAGTTTTGTAGCTTTCATCCTGGATCCCATCCTTTGTGAGCTTCTCCGGCGGCAGGCAATCAACTGCTTCTCCGTCGATGTTGATACCCACGTGCAATTCTGGTATATTTTCAGGTATCGTCGCCGAGGGATCTCGTTCATTCTCTACTACGTTTAAATCCATGAAATCATTCTTCAAGAAGTTTATATTTCCGTTTAATCCACCATCGACGTTTTCCACAGCGTTTTCTTTGGGAGATTCTGACGAGGATTGTTCGTTGGAACCGACTCCATCCACGCAATCAATTTCGGTCCGATTATCTTCCAATATTTCCACATTCTCCGGTGGATCCTCTCCGCTGTTCAATAAAAATTCCTCTTCTATTCGTCCAGTGGTACATTCCGACTCGCCGCTTATTACCACTATCGCTTTGTTGGCAGCCCGAACCTCTTCCCTATAATCTTTCATCTTCTCCAATCCCTCGAGTTCGATGATAGGTATGCCGCTGGTCTGGTTCAAGTTCTGATTACAGTCGAGTATGAAGCTTCCAGCATTCAGGTTGGGCCCGAGATCAACGACTTCGCTCGGAGGTATCTCTTTGCCTTCCCCGTCGAAGAAGAACTCGTAACTTGTAGGAAACTCCTGTTCGTTATTCTGGCACGATACTTCCGCCTCATCCTGGGCTACGGCGTTAGGATCAAACTCCAAGAATGTGATCAGAGACCGATTATCCTCTATCGTCTCGTCGTCGGACGCGTCCACCAACAGAACGTACCTCTTCTCCAAAGAGTCTGAGCTCAGTTCCGTCTGAATCTGGCTGTTTCCCGTCCCGGCGTTGTCTTTAGGCCCGTTTCTAGTCCTCCGATTGTCCTTGAGAGAGCTCATCTTGAAAAATTGTACCCTGCAATTTTTCTCCGCCTCTGATCTTTCCAGATAGTTGAAATCTTTGGACGCATCTTGTTCAAAATTATCGCCGATCAGCTCGAGACAGGTCGAAGAAACCGAATGGTCCGACGGACAGGAGAGTTTCCTGTCGTCCTGCAATTCTTTGAACAGAGTCAAGTCGTTATCTTCCGTGTCTAGAAAATCACCGCCGCTGGATACACTCTGTATATAATGTTCCTCAATCCCTCCGATCTCACTCGACGACAAAACATTCTCGAAAGGAATGTTATCCCCGAACTCGATGTTCTCCCCATTTTCCTCGGGCGAATCAATCGTCGTCGACGATCCAAAGGTCAGTAAATTCATCGGCGGACTTTCCGGCTGATCCAACAACACGTCGTCATTGTACTTGTAAGCGGAGGAAATTATACGGTCGTCCGTTATCTGTGATCGTATCACAAAACAAAAAAATTGGTAAATAATTATCTGAATTGGAATTTTTTTTTTTTCAATCGTACAACGTCGCGTTGATTTATATCGTAATAATTGATGGTCTTTTTTTTTCGTTTTACCTTATCGAAAGATGTGGATGATGCCGGTTTCCGACAAACGGAAAGAATGTTGTGGATGACTTGATCGCTAGTGAGTCCTGCATCGGCAGTTTCTTCGAACAGCATGTAGTCCGTGTCACTGAAATCTCCGTCCATAGCGTCGGCTATTTGGATGGGTACGCATTTATTATTTGACTGGGATAAATCAGCGTGAGCGATAATTTCGGTGATGCAATGTAAATAGTAAATTAGTCGAAAATTAGAATTAACCTTATATTCCTAGGTTCGATAGGTTCGATAGATACCGAAATATGTGAGCAACGCGCATGTCGTTTACTTTCATTATAATATAAGTGCAATTGGCTCTGGAATCACTCGATTATCGATATACTTTTGACTGTTGGCGACGAATGGATCGGGCACGGTTCAAGCCTTTCTTGACATTGACACTCAATACGACATTCCATTGACAATTTTGTTTACAACCAGGGTCCAGGTTCGAATCTTGGTAAAATTCGATCAATTCATCCCGTCCATCCTGCGTAGAACACGTTCCACCCAATCGTGTCATACCTAACTGTTCTATCATTGGCTGGGAGGACGCTGCAGACGACGAACGCGAATGCGTCTTCACTGATGTTCATTATTTTCGCAATTCGTCTACACTAGGGTGGAAAATGTGGAAAGTGGAGTTTTGTAAGCACGAAAAGGCACGGAAATACTTCTACGTGTATTTATTATCTCGAAATATCCAATATTGGACAAACGGAACGAGGCTAGGCTGTGTCTAACTATACAGAAGATAGACGTTCCGGGATTGGCGGATGGAAGATTGGTGGTAGATTCCTTCAATTTTGAATTCAAATAATCGATACTGATTACATGATCACTTTTCACCGACGAGAAGTAAATGTAATTTCAACCTTTTGAACATGGATAATAATGACTTTATGCCGTAACTTTGGACTTCGCACTTCAAACTGCGCATCACAACTGCGGTGGAAAGATTTGATACCGCAGCTTGGAACTTAGCATGAAGTGCCATTTTATGGACCAAGAACAGGCATCGAAAAGTGACTTTTCAATGCCTATGCCGTTAAAAAGTATTTATGATGATATGTATGATCAATAATGATGAATTTTCGCGTTTTTATGTTCGATGCTGGAATTTTTTTTATCGAGTTTCACCGATCAGAATATTTAAAAAAAAAAAAGAGATACCAGACGGTGTGGACTTCTATGGGTCAATTTTGACACTGTTTTTTTTTTTTTTTTAAATTGTAGTATTGAAAATCTTGCATAAGCCCGCTGTCAAATGGCATTAAGTGCCTAAGTCGTGGCCTGTGAGAATTCTGCA
Source organism: Euura saliciscinereae (assembly GCA_018420115.1). Lineage (NCBI taxonomy): Eukaryota > Metazoa > Arthropoda > Insecta > Hymenoptera > Tenthredinidae > Euura > Euura saliciscinereae. The sequence continues at coordinate 44,334 of JAFFZH010013521.1, forward strand.
GTAGTAGTTCAAATGTACGTTAATACTTAGAAAAACAATTCGTTTACAATTTTTTAATAAGTCATTAGACCGGTTCTATCATATGCGAATTCTTGAAGATTGGGCGCTTCATCAACCATCGCTATATAGGTCTAATGATTGTGGTTTTCCATAGAAGTATATATAAGGTCAACATGTAGATTCTCGCGTACCTAATGTGCACTCTGCGTGACGGTTATCATCTACGACCTTGCATAATGAGCAAAGCCGCTGGTCACTATAAGAGAATACTCGATACAACCAGAGGCTGGACAAGATCAGAATTGAAAGTCGCGATTGGAATGGTAGAGGGTTCGTTGGTATTATCACGGTCCTATCAGGTCTAGTTTGAACACTCGAAGTGATTTCCGTTTTTCTTCACACTCCCGGTCAGATTTGTGGTGGTCAGTATCCGCCATTCTAGACGCCTTCGGTACGAGGCGAGCAAAAACCTTTGCGGAATATGCGAAGGTTCGACATTGTACCTTAGCATCGCTGTTTTATCCGTTTGTGGAATCTAAAGTGAGTCTGTACCATGAACTACGCCGTGCGACTGCTGCAAATGAACTTTAGTGATGCTCAGGAATACACAGTACGATTCTTCGGTAACATTTATAATCAGGTTGACATTGAAAGAAAAAGTAATTTTTTTAAGTGAGTCTATCAAAAAACAAAACTTTTTTTCGTTTTGAAGTACCTGAAAGACTCAAGAATGAACAATCTTGACAGGTTTATTCAGCCATATCTTAATTGCCTTGCGCGACTCAAGTTAGGTCAGGTAGGTCAGTTCAATGGTTTCTCGAACATTCACAAAAAATCAGAAAAGACAGGTATGGAGAATGGAGATTACGTTTACTGGATGTTGGAATTCTAGAAAAAACGCAGCTCCTATTCCTGATAAACGCCACCGTCCATTCGCGTTCTACTTTGCTCCTAACGGTCACCACACGGACCAGCACAGGGATCACAGAAAAAATCAATGACTATATGAATATCAGATATCGGAATCAGCAGTTTTCCGATGGTAAAGGTGAAGAAAAATAGTAGCTCTCATTCCGAAACGTTGCCAGCACATTATTTTTGCTCGGCTATTCTTGGCATACGATTGAGAATCAAGATGTGAAGATTATCGGTCAGAATTTTGAAACTGACTTGAAATTAATAAATATTTGAAAAGAAAATATAGAACAATCTGCCTACGTTTCTGTTGGCGAAAGTAATGAGAGGAATGGTTGGTTTGCAGCAACAGAATTCTCGTGAACTTTTTAGAACTTATAAAAGGTTAAAGTTTGAAGTGCAAAGAGAAATAAGTACTTAAAAGTAAGGATCGGTTCAAAGAATCACCTGAAAGTCATAGAATTATTTCAGAGCTAAAAAGACAGCACAGAGAAGTTGGGATTGAATGGAAAATGATGCGAGATCTAGAAATGTGTCGCGTTGAGGTGAACAGCGGCGTATTTAGTAATACATTTTTCGCCTACGGTTCTGAGGTTTATCATTAAGTTATCATCTGAAGTCAAGATAATCGTCTGAAACTGTAGTCAGATCGTTTGCGCATGTCTTGAATATGAAGAATATAACGCGATTTCGTTTGCGCGTTTGCTCGTTTTCGAGAAAAAATGCGAATAAAATGGGGCAGCTGTATTTCAACATCCGGTTTTTAGATACAATATACCTGCTATAAAAACGCTTGACAGAATTTCAGATACATAATTATCATGCCAATCGTTTGCGCGTCGTGTGCGCAAACAGCACCCACAATAATTGATCACTAATCATTTATACCGCTACCATTGAAAAATTAATAATTCAAAATCTAAAAAGCTGGTACCAAAATTCATTAGTTCAGATGCGACGGGAGTGGTTCAATTCCGTCCGTTCCAGTTTCCAAGCAAGAGAATGCCGTGAAGATGATACCGAATCAAGGTGGATAGCTAAAATGATGCGTAATTCTGATGACTTCAGTTCATTCGGTTTAATTTAGGTTAATTAAGCAGCAAACAAGTAACATTTCAGAATCAGTAATTTCGGAATGTACAGTGGAACCTCCGAATAGGCGCCCTCTGAATAGGCTACCTTCCCCTAAGTTTGACATGCGCACTTCGAACTGCGCATCAAATTTGCGGAATAAAGACTTTATACCGCAACTTTGAACTTAGCGGTATAAAGTGCCACTTGCCGGAACGAAAACAGGCACCAAAAAGTGACTTTTTAATGCCTGTGCCGTAAAAACTAATGTAAGAAAAAAAGCGCTGTAATAACGATCTGAAAGTTGGTTTCAGAAGCGCGCGAAGCGCGCTATTGTGAGCTAGTAGTGTAAATGTGAATGTAAATGTAGCACAATCAAACGTATGTATTATTTCTAGCATTTATCTGAGTAAACCTTTATCTCTGTCCACTCGTAAAATAACTTTAAATCACTTTTTTCAAAGCAAGTAAGTTTCCAACCAGCCAGTAGTCGTGCAATGGTAACAAGTTATGGAAATTGGAATCGACATTTGAATGTCTCACGTTGACCTCGCGCTTAGGAAGTTGTAGACAAACAACTGCGATAATTATTGACACAATACGTCGGTCACAACATACATCGACGTGTCCTAATGAAAAAGAGCCAACTCGCTGTGCCGGTTAGAAAAGAGCCAACTCGCCGTGCCGGTTAGAAAAGAGCCAACTCGCCGTACGGTTAGAAAAGAGCCAACTCGCCGAATTCTATAGAAATTTCTATTGTGTTTCGGCGAGTTGGCTCTTTTCTAACCGTACGGCGAGTTGGCTCTTTTCTAACCGGCACGGCGAGTTGGCTCTTTTCTAACTGGCACGGCGAGTTGGCTCTTTTTCATTAGGACCCGTCGATATGTATATCATTTTGACAAATTTTCAACGGATTGGCCATCATCATGATGAAAATAGTTCGCGAAATTGATAACATTATCAATAATACCAGAATTTGTCACTTTTTTGCATGCATCGAATATCCACGAACTTTCGAGATAAAAAAAATTTCAGTGGGACACAATGCTGTTGATTGATTTGACGAATCATCGAGAAACTCTTGCTTCACGTTTAATGAAGATATCGAATATGATGGTATGCATATCATGCTATACTACCTTGAATCTCTGAATAGGGAATTGATAGAGCCTCCATCGGAGTACATCTGTTGAAAGCATTAACATAGCAGCGAAGCAATCCCTACTCTATCAAGACTCAATTAACAACCACTCTATATAAAGATGCTGAAATCTTGCATCTTACTAGAAATAGCTCAGAACCGTTTTATCAGACATTGAGCGGTCATCACAATCCAGTTGAGAGGAAGACTGCGATAACTGTGATAATTCGATTTCGTCGAATCTTGTCAACTACAAAGATGTATTCTTTTAGTATGAGTTTCGCGATATTCTCGCTGCTCGCCTCGACGCAGTTATTCGCTGGTGTACAAGTGGAAAGTTTATCCCATGAGAGGAAAAGTCCCGGGAAAGTGATAACGAGTTTGTTGAAAGTCCCTTGGATTAATCTGAACAGTGCCTGGGCAGACGAAGTAGCCCCTACCTGCAGAAATGACATTTCGACGCTTTTTGAAAGCGCTGACGCCGGAGAGATGTGGGCCTTGCAGAGTAAGTAGTGATGAATTGTTGTTCTTGAGATAATGGGGTGTCTACTAAAGTCGGGAACCAAAACACTTGCAGATTTTCAGTATTTACCATGGATCAAAAAATTCCGTGACAAGTGAAGAACTTCCATTTACATATTTGCGGATTTTATCAGTTTGTAGACACCCTGGGTGTGAATCGAGGGAACGGCAAAGCTGACGTTCTAATACCTACTATAAAAAGAAGCTAGATCGAAGTTGTAGGAATTATGTTTTGGGTAATTGGGACGAATAAAAATGAAGCAGAATAAGCCACAGTGTTGCGCGTTCGTTCACAGTGTTGGATGCATCTTCGAAAATTCCGGCAGGATACCTCACGGGAAACACCGTCGACCTTGGAATGTATGACGAGTGCGTCAGGGTGAAAGGTCACCAAAATCCAGCAAACATCCAGGGCCAACATTGCATGGCGTCCATGTCGATGCCTCCCAAATACGTCAAAAATGCCGCGGCAATGTTGCACGTGCAACAACGGTCCGTCTACAATCCGAGCGCGGGCGTTGATCTGAGTTTCACTCCGTCGCTGTGTTTGCCGTCTTCTTGCAGCGTCGATGATGTCACTGGATTGGTCAATGCGTCTCTCCGAAGCTCATCGGAACTCACTGGATTTGGAGTCAAGGTGGAAAAAGTAACGTGTTCGAATGTGCAAGCCGACGATAAATTCACTCTTGGGACAATTCTAACGATGTGAGCGAGTGAACCACCTATACATTATGATTTATGAGACACTCTAAAAGAGCCTATATAGGTGATAGTGAGAATGATAAAAAAATACATAGATTACTGATCTTTTTCCAGATCATTCTTCGTTATTTTGGCTGCGTTTCTTGTCCTCTGTACCGCTTGCGAATTCGTGGTAAAAAAGCAACCGAATAACGCATCTCCAGCACTGAAAAATCTCGCCGAATTTTCACTTTACTCTAACACACTCAAGGTGTGGAGTACGGATGTACCCGACGGAACTATCGCAGCTCTACATGGAATCAGATTTATGAGCGTGTGTGTCATCATGATAGCCCACTGCTTGTTGATTCCAGTGATCACACCAAAGGTCAACCAAGAGATTATGTACGAGGTAAGCGTGCTGGCTTATGCTCGCCGACGCAAATACAGTCTGACCTCTCTATAAGCCCCCTCCCAATAGAGCCGGTTCCCTTATTTCTCGCTCGCAGCGTTCCCCCACTCTACCTTGTAACCTGAGCTCGCTTTTGATCCGCGCGCGAACCTCCCAATAATTCCAACTAGCGGAGAGGGCAAAGTGGGGGTACCTCAGTTCCTGGAAAAACTCTTCCCCTTGGGGGCCTGGGCGGCCCTATAGAGAAGTTGGACTGTACCTTGAAAAGTAACGTAACCAGGTAGCTGGTATACTCCTGATGGTGTCTCGGCGTAATTCTCCAAGGCTTACAGGAAATTATTTCATTTCAGTGGAAGGAAAGGTGGGTTACAATTATTGTAACCACTGCACCCTTCGTGGTAGATAATTTTTTCATACTCAGCGGTTTCTTATTAAGCTACACATTCCTAAAGAAAATGCGATCGGAAGCAAGATTCATCGTACCAACAATGTACTACCATCGATACATCAGGTTCGCGAAATTTATTAATCCACACTCAAATCGCAGTTCCTGTAACTCCCTCAATCAGAAAAGACAAGTGACCAGTTGGATTGTGTTTCAGGCTCATACCATGCCTGGCTGCAATTATCCTATTTACTGTATTCATTGGTCCGCATGTTGGAGACGGTCCTCTCGTGCAAACCATTCGGCCACTAACTACTGTTGTTTGCGAGAAAAATTGGTGGACGAATCTCCTCTTCGTTCAGAACCTTATCAACCGAGAAGAAATGGTAGTTTTTTTTACATACATGCATATCTGTTTACTAAATATGATTCTTAGAAGTATTGACACTGTTTCTTCGACTACAGTGTCTAGTTCACACATGGTATTTGGCTGTTGACATGCAACTCTTCATCATATCTCCGTTAATTCTGTACCCCTTATTCTATCGGCCGAAGCTTGGCCTGTCGATCTTGGGGATACTTTCAATCGGAGGGCTTATATTACCAATTATCCAAATCTTGAAACACGGCTATCCGTGTTTCTTGCATGGAAACAGGATGTGAGTAAGAGAGCACTTCGTGGGAGAGTTTGTGGGACTGAAGGTATCGCTTACTAACTTTACAGATGCAGCAAAGCATGGCATGATTTTTTCAACTTTTACACTGTCACCTACAACCGGACCTTGCCCTACTTTATAGGAATTCTTTTGGGGTATTACTTACTGAATGTCAAGAGGGAGCTCACCAAGGTAAGAATCGTATGCATACAAGAAGGACATTCCTGTATTTTCAGTACCCGATCTATACTACAATTTTCTCCACATCAGGCCCAAGCAGCGATCCTCTGGGTGCTGGCCTTCCTTGCCGGAGCATTCTTCGTTTGGAGCGGTCCTTACGTTCAGCCGATCTCGCATGTGTACAACGTTGGCTGGGAAGCGACCTACGCCAGTTTTGGTCGTATTTCATGGAGCCTGACCATAGCTTGGATCATTTATGCATGTTCCCGAGGCCACGGTGGTGGGTTATAAAAATAAAAAATCTTCTGCGATGAGGTCTGTGCGGAAACGCAGTCTCTGAGTAGTAAATACAAATCACTCGTCAACAACATGGTGCCGATAATCGAAATACTTATTGCAGGACCAATCGCACGGTTTTGTTCACTACCAATCTTCGTACCTCTCAGCCGGCTATCATATGGTATTTATCTGTCAAGTGCCGTCATTCAAACAGTACGTGTCGCGACAGTACGCACTGCCGGGTTCCATTCGCATCTCGATGCGGTAAGTCCACTTTATAATTTCGTTCGTTTCGTCCGGCCAGGTATAGCACTGAGCTGTTCTGGATTGAAAAATTCGAAAAATTGAACCACTTCGTCGATAACTGATGAACCGGTATTTTCACAGCTTTATATATTTGGCAGTGACATGGCGATGTCCATCGTGGTAGCGTTCGGCATAACTGTGTGCTTCGAATATCCGGCTATTACCTTGGAAAAATTCTTCAGAACGAAAGGGCGTTCCGGAATTATGTGAGTGAAGCCAGTGTTAGCTGACACGTATAGATTTTCGCTACTTCAGCCTCAGCATTTCAGGTTTATACCTATGGGCAATTCCACCAATTATCAACGAATGTTTGGGCCCGAAAAAATCGATTTGCCTCAATTTTTTTCCTCGCATTCTATGAACCAAGATTGGTAGATTCACCAAGTTTCAGCCCAATAGGACTTACCATTCAAGCGGAATACGATATTCAATTTTTAGGACATATTTTTTTCACGCATTTTTGACGTACTTCCAACGTCACAATAAAAATTCGAAAAAATACGTTTTCTATGTGAAAAACTCTCAGCTTTTCGAATCCATTTTTCATTTTTCACTAACTCTTCTGAAACCAACTCAAAAACACGTTTTTCGACAAAAAACATCGATTTCTCCGTGTGCACCATGTTTTATCATGATTTTGAATTTTTATTCAGAAAGCTGAGATTTTTTCAGTGAGAAACCCAAATTTCCAGAGTGGGACGGCCACGTGGTCGCGTGTGAGCTGCGATTAATTAATAAACAGCGGTAAACGGAATTCTGTTGTCGACTCAACGGAATATCTTTACCTCTGGTGCAAAAACCGTCGCCAAGTACATTCATGTGGTCTCCCCAAAAAAATCTATCAATAAAAAGTCTTTCTTCAAAAATACTCCTTGACAAAAATTTGTTTCATCAAAAGTCGTCTTTCAAAACATTCTTCCTATGAAAAGTTTGAAATCAGATAAAACTACCAAGTACAAGAATTAACAATAAAATTAAACCGACTAGCGTTGTGCTCGTTCGCTCGCTGCGCTCGCTCACTCGATTGGTCTTTCAAATATTTTGTGATGTAATAAAAATTGGGGGGAAAAGTTCTGAAAAAAAATGTGAACGAACAAAATTCAGGGAGTGGTACTTGGCGGGCCA